>ONZP01000406.1:0-54318 GCA_900312805.1 Fusarium torulosum
AGGATAGAATAAAATAAGAAGATATAATATTAAGACTATTAGTAGCGCTTATAGCTATTATATCTTCTACCTATCTGACCTTCTGGTAGTACCATAAATTAAGTTTTAGAAGATAGAAAGTCCCCCTACTAATAGGATTAATCTAACAAGACTTTACATAGAGACCCGCAATAAGGGTGATAACTATTATTATATTTTCCCTACCGAGATGTTATAAGTTGCCCGAAAGGCGCAATAGAGTAATATACTATTGGTATTAAGTGAGTACTAATAAGATAAGATACATTATAGGCGTTAGCATATAGAGATTAATAAAACCTAACTGCCGATATTAATTATATAAGGTGGGTAAAGTACTTTATCCCTTGGTCTAAATCGCTTAATTTTAAGTTTGCGTTATAAATATTATAAGGGTCTAATTTTAAGTACGAAACACGCTAATAGATTCTTCACAGTATTAGCATATTAATACACGTCCCTATAAACTGCTATAAGTAGCTTATTAAATACTCTAGGTATATGGGAAACTCGACTTAATTCTAAAAGTAAAACTCATTCTAGGCCACTATGTATTTTCCTTCCAGATCCACATGTGTCTATTTTCCCTTATAGGCCTCAACCTCAATCTCGATCTGCATCTGGGGGAATGCAAGACTAGGAACGGCAATGGCCGTCCAAACTGGGCGGTGACCGGGAATACGCTTTTTTAGCTTCTCAACCAGGTAATCATAAGACGCACCCATATCCACGTGGTATGTGCGAATCAGAAAGACATCCTCCCATCCTTGAAGACCGACAGTCTGTAGAACGCGGTCCACGTTCTCAAAAGTAAGGTCAATCTGTCCCTTAACATCGTTGCCATCTAGCTTGCCTGTGTTGTCCCAGCCGCCCTGGCCAGAGCACTTAACGATATCCCCGAGAACAACAGCCTGGGAGTAATGGCAAAGGTCGCTATGCTTCTGGCCCGCACCCTCCTCGTTATAGTATTTAAGCGACGACATCGTGGTAGATCGGAAAGTCTACCTGCCGTTCAAGAGATTAACGTTCTGTTTTGGGAAATGATCCTATAAAGAACACACGTACTAGATTTGTGGGTTGAACTCGAAATGAAGATGATTTGATGAAATCAAGCCCAAGCTGTTTCCTTGACGTTGGAGTTTTGAAAAGAGTTGGACAGAATGGAAGAGCAGAATAGACGATGCCCCTTATATCTTCTAAATACCATAGAGCGTGGACCTGTGATGTTATAAGTTCAGTAGCAATGGTGATGTCATGCCGGACGGGCTTTCTTTCTCCAAGCGTGTCGGGATTCTCCAAGCGTGTCGGGATTCTCCAAGTGTGTCGGGATTCTGAGATACCGAGGGCGGCGCCTAAGCTCAAGGCGCCCCCCAGGGGAATACAGTATCTTATTTGTTAACCGACTGGGATAGACGATGGCGGCTGTATGGGTTAGGCCATAGGAGGCCATGTCCCGTGTAATCCATATGACTTTTCACTAACTAAATATTCAAATTCAACAAGAATTCGCCTGAGAATTATTTAAGTAAAGGCGGGTAGTATTGAAAACATAACATTTCGGATAGACTCTTGAAAATTATTATTAATATATTTACTCGAATTTTAAACACTCCTTGAGATTTTCTATAAACTGTTTATATATATAAAAAGAGAGGCATGCTGCTTACTGTATGTGGTACTGTTCCAAATTGTACCTCTCACCTGTTGACTTCTGTAAACTCATAGAACTTTTGACCGAGTTGCTTAGTAAATGGCTTGTTCTGGATGTCCACAAATATATGTCCCCAGAACTTTAGTAAGATCATGGCTACTTCTTTTGGTTCCGACCTCATAATTCTGTCGTCCGTTGTTTCCATGGACGACAATGCCATTTGTAAGAGTGTTCGGACATTATGATATACTCCCATTTCGACTTCAACGATTAGCATTGACAGTACTTGGAGGGTGCACAATCTCAAACTTGCCTTGGGATGAAACATTTCTATCATCCAAGTGACAGATCCAGGAGGCCAGAATTGTCATTGACTCGAAAACGGTAATTATCTTTTCAAGGCTCCAGCAACTGACCTGAGAACGTATGAAGAAAGTGACGCCAGTATTTGCAGGTTCTTCTAGATAGCGGGCCAGTTCGTTCATGTCAAACCAGGAGCTTAATGCAAGAGCTTTGTATGGTCCTGGACCGTCTTGCGCTAGAGCCGGTAGCTTGCTTGGACTTGGTGTGTACATTGTCTGCACTTGGATGTGGCTAGTATGGAGTACAGCCCGCGTGAGCGCGAGCTGCAGCAAGACCTCAGTATCATCAATAAGCCCGCTCGAAGAATCCACCGTGACTATGACTCGACGACATTCCGCCACGATTTCGCTGTCAGGAGACTTTGGTTAGCAGTGCTTGTTTGACTGGTCCGGCTGCGGAGCGACAACCATGACGTAAAAGTAGGGGCACTTACACGAGACGTCTATACTCGACGATGATGAGGTCGTCTGACAACACACTAGTTGGTATCTGACTTAGCAGGGTAACTCGATGCAAGAGGGCTGCGGCTAGAATGAAAAGAGATTGAATGGGGAAGTTTTGGAGTTGGACATCTTGCCGTGGCCCGGTCTTGGAGAAGAGGCTGTCAATTAATTGAGCCACAGTGCCGGAATAAACTTGGCCAATTCCAGGTTCCTGTCTGAATGCGTCAGGTTTGGTCGAGTTCCATACCGTCTCTGAGCATGGAAATCTTAGATTGAGACTCTCCAAGGCCACGAGAGTTTGAGGACTGCAGATGGATTGATGTGATACTATCGAGAGAAACCCGAAGGCCTGTATCCTCTGGCTAGTTTCGGTCTCAACCCAGTCACGCCAAGTGGTTTCGGGTTGATTTTCCCGTGACCTAGGCTTAAGAAAACTAACTAGACCGCTCTGCATAATCTGGAGCTGCTGAAATACATCGGCCGGTTGCTCCAGCTTGACGAACTCTAAGAGTAATAGAAATGCGCTAGCTAGGTCAACAGGGTGATTTCTAGCTTTGGTGTTAATTCCGCGAGCAATGGTTGTAGGTGTAGGAGCATGATTGGTGGAAACTCACTGCTGCTCGAATAGGGTGCTGTCAAGGTGAGGCGACGTCCACTGCTCCAGGGCTATGTCTCTGCTTGCTCTAAAGAGCAGCATGGCGCTATGAGTCTCAAAGAGGTGCCGTGCTCCTATAGCAAGTCTAGCTAGACGCGCAGCGACAGGTAGACGGTTGATGTCAGCACGAGGGTGAAAAACTTCAAACCTCCTATTTCTCATGAACGACTTCAAGTATCTGGCCGCAGTCTGTGCCGAGGGAGGGACAAAATCTGGGTTCCGGATGAGATAAACTTGGACCATAGAATCCAACGGGTCTATATTTTCTTGATGGTCCATGTTAGTGTCAAAGCGTATGCCTACGTCTGGCAGATCTGGAGGCAGCGTGGAATTAGACTGCGTATCGCCTTGTGATTCATGGAATAAATGGCCCGAACAGTGTCGGATTTCAGGTTTTTCATGTTGGTTGAACCTATTTGGTCTAGAATCGCCAAGTAGAGGTACTAGGCCACTATGGACGATGAACTTCTCAAAGCTAGACAGGGGTCCATCTTCAGTATCTGGTTCTAAATTTGACGGAACTGGAAAAGTTTATTAAAAGTAAGTCGAGGGGTCCTTCGGGATGGATGGCACTCACGCATATCGGGATATTCTGGGGGTAACGGCAGGACAGGACCTGGTTTGACCGCAGCATCACCTTGGGTGAGGACCAAAGAATCATCAACTGCAACTTGACCTTGACTTGCAGAGATCGCTGTTGCAGGGGTCGACGTCTCAGTGGCGGTTGACGATGCTAGTGTCGTCTCTTGGACGCCAGGTATTCCATAGCTATTGAGATCGGACTTGGAACTATTGGTAGCAGGTGAGGGTAAGGGTAATGGATGAACAAGCCTCTGATGGCGACGTAGTAGGTCTCGTCGGGTGAAGGACTGTCCGCAGTTACATATGTATGGCTTCTCATTGGTGTCTGAGGTGAGCACGCATTCTTTGTCAGTAGGGCAGACATATCATTGCGTTGGAGAAGAGCTCCACCTTGAAGCGGATGGAAGTGGGCGGACTAACGGATGCGTGTATGCCGCTGGAGATGTTCAAACTTGCGAAACCTAGATTCGCAATGCGAACAATGGTGCGGCCTACTGGACCTGTCCATTCTACAGTGGCGGTGCAGTGATACTGCGTCTCTGTAGCAATTCGTGTTATGGTTGAATCCCGAACCATGGGGAATTTGCCAGACCTTCTCCAACGGAATCGGGGTTCAAATAATTATTGATGGAGCCACCAATGGAGTGATGACAAATGATGCTTCCACGGCGACCAATCAGAATCTACTTCGAAAAAGTCTGATTTAGTTGGTTCTCCAACGCTAGACCGAAAGATCTTCCAACCGTTTCGTTTCTCCCTGCGTGGATTCATCTCCACTTGTGATTTTGAGTCTCAACAAAGCAAAGGCTTTCCCAAACGCAACCTCTTATAATGTCCAGCCAGAAGACATCTTCAGGAAAGAGGTTTACCGCTCCGCCGGCGAAGTCAGCGTGCACATCTTGGTTTGTTCCTCATTCTCGAAAGCTGTTTCTATCTGTATGCCCTTATCCCTTGACTTACGCATCTATAGCAGAGCATCGCGAGTCCGATGCAGTGGAGAAACTCCGTGCGGCCGTGTAGGTTATGGTAGTGGCCATGGCTGCCAACCCTTGACAAGCTTTGTGCCGCTCATCTGACATTTGCTGTAGTGTATCAGCAGAAACCAGACATGCACCTTTACGCCAAGTCGTCGTGGCCAGAGACCACGTTCAGGCCCTGAACGGAGGCCGGATATGACTTTTACGCATCGAAATGATGATTCCATCAATACAAGCGGAGTTGGTCCAATCAGCGCTCCTCTAATACAATTGGAACCTAGTCCCGCCGAGGGCGTAAGAGGCGGCTTCCTTCCATCGCTCTACAGCGACAACCTCGAAGAATTCTGCTTTGACGATATATTTGGAGGGCCCTCAGACGAGGCGTTAGAGAGCTTCTTTACCGACATCTTTAGCATTCCGTCTTTTCCGCGAGCCAAGACTGCCGATGGCCCAGTGTTGGAACCTACTCAGTATGAGGGACCCGTTGTTCGAGGCTACAGATCCGATGATGATGTGTATGTTGAACCCCCATTTCGTACTGTTTCTTTCATTTCTCATGCCATAGGCGTTAAAGACGTACGTGACTGACTCGGCTTTCTGACTTTATTAGAATACGAGCCTATTACGAATTGATTCATCCCGCCTTCCCTATTCTTCCTCCACCGTTAGAGGACTTGCCAGAGGATACGGACCATATATCCGAGCCCTGGGCCCCAAACTGCCAGTCCTTTTCTGACTATGAACCGACCTCGCCTCTGATTCTTGCTTTGCTGTCGGTTCTAACGCTTTTGCCCCATGCCAATAATGAGCATGCCCTGGAAAAGGACAGTCGTGAATGTCGGGCTACTTTCGCTCAGTCTCTAGCCCAATGTGCGCTTAAGTCAATCGAGATTGGCGCAACTCCAAATCAGCCAACATGTTGTTCCTTGTCGCCATCCGCTTTCCATTCAAATGTGCCGGCAGAGCTAGAGGCTCCCCTGGCCTACTGCGTCCTCAGTCTCTACCAATATCTCCATCGCGGGGAAATGACAGAAATGGTACACTTTGCAAACGAGGCCTATGATGCTTGCGTGCGTCTATCCCTACACCAGTTCGCGGAAGAGAATACTGTCTTTACGGAAGCTGTACGAAGAACATGGTGGATGACTGTAAGCGTGCAATTCGATACCACTACCGAGAGCAAAGCCCCCTGACCGACAATGTCTTTAGTACGTCTGCATATGCTTTTCTGCAACCATAACCTGCAAGGTAACTCGCTTCTCGGGAACAGGAGTGTAGATCCATGCTAACATTTCATCCTATCCACCGACGCGGCCCACAGATGTGTCCAAGTTCACGACCCCTTATCCAACGACTGGCATCACATCCCCTGTACGTACTCGACCATGCTTCTATTCCCAAGTGTTTGTCATAAACAGATCTGATCGTCGGAAGAGCTTGGATTGGATTCAGTATATTCTCGCCGAGGAGACCCTGGTCGCTGCTACCCTCCTCCTTGTCGCTCTCGTCACGGGCTCCGGCTCCGAGGCCGCCACACCAGCATTCAGACGCAGTCTTTCCTTCATGAACACAGTCATAGACAATCAGCTGAGCTGTCTATCAGTGTACAGTGATCTAGAGTCGAGCGCAAATATATCTCCAGAACACAGATTGATGCAGTCCCTCAGGGCCATGACTCTAATCAGATTGATGAGGTTAGTGGCTTGTTTCACGTACAAGGGCCTACATGGCTGATAAATTCAGTGCTCGTATCAAAACTCATCGGTATTGTGCCATGATGAATCATCCTAGCATATTGAAGAGGTTCGAAGCAGTTCCATCATGGCGCGCCCCTCATGAGCTCCGTCAATCAGTTTCCACAGGACTCAACGTCGAGGATGGAAATCAGGTCGCTCAGCTATTTCCATTTACATCTCAAGACTCGCTGAAGATTTGTGTCGACTCTGCTTTGGGAATCGTCGATAGCCTGGCATCATTACGCAAAGATCTTCACAGTAAGTAGACGAGAAGTAAACTTAGCAGGCGTGCAGGCACTAAAGAAAGTTCAGTCGCACCTTTTGCCTGCTCAGCCCTTTTAGCTGGCTATACGCTCATGATGATATCATTCTTCCAGAATTACAGCCCAGAGGAAGGACTATGCGCAATGTCTGTCGCTGAGCTACAGGTTCGATGCAAGTATGGTGTCAATGCCTCTATAGACACACTCGAACATTTTACAGTTGGGTTTGACTTCATCAAGCTTCTCAAAGGTATGCTTTTCCTTGGCTCTTTCGTGGTTGCAGGGAGTGGCTAGTTTACTCAACCTTGTATAGATCAGCTCCAAACTGCCGCAATTACCTGCGAGATGCGATAGATAGGTCAGCACTGGGTGTTGAAGACGACGCATGTGTACATGTATGGTGTTCTTGCCTAAACTTTCAAAAATGATTCCAACAAAGTACAAGAGGCAAGCTCCTGTGCTAACTGAAGTAACAAATTGTGTACTCCATGATCATCTGCTTTGTTAGAGAGAAAGGACTTCGTAACTGCTATGACATTGGAAAAGGACAGGAGGATATACAACGATGTGAGAGTGTATCATCCCTTCATGTAGATTGAAGCAGAACAGTTTGCAGGTATGACAGCTGCAAATAAGAATCGGACGAGGCTTGTCTTCAAACACTAATGGAAACGAGAGTAATAGTATTGACTGGGCGGTAACCCCATATCTAGCTGATCTTGGACCAGATATTGTTCAGTTAATAACGGCAGTATATTGGCTCTCAACAACTGCAATCTTGATCCAACCGTCGGCTCTGATCCTGTCCACCCAGATAGACGCTACGTACAGGTACTCATTCGAGCCACAATTTGATATAACCAACCTCCATACACCTTCAGTTCTAATACTATACTTTCAGGTTCTTACCGGCTTTGGCGTCTCGGTTATCATTCATGTTCCCGTCCGAAACCTCGATTCCCGTCGTCAAGGTGCGGACTCGCTTCATCCCGCAGGTAGTTGACGCTAATGCAGCAGTGGCAACCTCGTCGCCGAAGAGCACACCGATCTCCTCAAGGGAGAGACCATTAGTCTCGGGGAAAAAGTACCAATTGACGCCGGCGCCAACCAAAGACGCGAAGATGAAAACTATTCCTGGGTGTGAGCACGTACGGTTTGTGGTGTAGGGATTTTATCTACGCTCATCGAAGTAATACTTCTATCCAATCTCAGAAAAAGCAACTGATGCCGAACCTGTGTACAGCAATGTTGTGATGAAGAACAGAACCCCGAATCCATTGCCAATGGCGTTATCAGTACCAGCGAACCTCACGACCATGGCGCCCTAGCATGTGATTGTGATCGCCGCTCCAGTCTAAGATGTCCCGGTCAGTACAAGAGAAGGGTGATAACAGGCAAGATACTAAACATACTATTCCAATAACCATAAGCTTTATTCGGCCAATGCGGTCCAGTAATATCGCATTGATTCAGTTTATGAAGGCTGCCCAGCTGGTGTAAACCGAAAGGAGGAGAAGAGCTTTCCATTCAGTAATGCCCAGGCCTTCGTACAAGACTAACTGGGAGTTGTTGATAACCTACCGAATAAGTTTTGACATTACCGGCTAAGTCATCAGCAGTAGAAGGCATGAGAGGGACGTACCAGGACTCTGCTATTTTGAGCCATGGCGATGACCAGAAAACCGGAAATCATTCGCTTTCTAGTGTTAGGTGTCTTCTACAATGCCAGCCAGGATCGATCCATGTGTGGCATCGCTGGTTCCGACAACGCATTTGCCGAGTATATGATCACGCCTTACTCGTCTTTAGTCCGGTTTCCTGCGGGAACAAGCAGCACCATTGATGTGTGCCGGTGTACGTTGACCCTCCAGAGATTCTGAGATTGACTTAGTAGTCGGCTGACTCATATATTACAGGCAACTGAATAGAATGCAGTCAATGTCCCGGGTGCCAACAAGGGACACGCCGTCCCCATCATGGGTATCGGAGGCCTTGGAGCTTTCGCCATGCAGTTTGCTAAAGCACGGGGATACTATGTTATCGCTATTAACAATTATGCTTCCAATATAGAGACCACATGTGTATAGAGCACTTGCGATGCTTTGGTGTGTCGTGTACGCGATTTGGATCAAAGACAACAAAACAATAGCGCCATCATGCCGTGCACGTCCCTCCACTTTGTATTTCAATATCCTTTCAACTGCCACCAAACGACAGTGAAGCGACGAATCAGCCAAGACCAGTCAGCCAGTGTTAGCGCATTTAGACACTATATTTCTAATTAGATTAGCTAGACTACAGTAAGATTCGTGTAGGTTGGTGACTTGATTACAGTCTCATAGCAGCTGAATCTCGAGAGTCGGGATCTTTACACCATCCATCGTTAGAGATATTTTATTCTCCAACGAGCTAAATTCTCGGCATCCATACATTCTCCAAATCTCCACAGTGGAACATGGTTCAGGACCATCGTACAACAGGGGGCAAGAAGGTATTAGATTGGCAGCTGGGAATGGGCTCCACTTTCCTTTAGTACAGTATTATCCTTATAACGTATACATTAGGTGTTGGATTGTAACACTGCTTGACGAAACCTCTGATAGATTGATATCCTGACCTTAGTTAGAGGGGGCGTGAGAAAATATAAAACCTCCCTCGAGAAAAGAGGGGGCCGGAGGTGTATGATTAATACAATCATCATCTTTGGTCCCCACATCGGATTAATTCCTATCGGCTTATTCTCCTTTTTGATATAAGAATAATATTGTGATAAGCAAAAGTGGGGCCCATTCCCAGCTGCTAACCTAATACTAAGTGTGCCCACTTTACACATCCCCTCTCGATATGTATCTTTACCATATTTAAATTTTAACTTAATCCACCAATGTTGTAACTATGTCAGATAAGTATGCGCTCTTTAAGCAAAGCCTGGCAGTAAGGGCCAATCCTTGAAACCCCCAATAGGAACATGTCGGGGCTAATGACATCAAGTGTGATTATTGCCGGGCTAAAAAACTCAAAGTACGTCGCGTACAACAACGCCATTCAATTTACAAATCAATCGTTGACTCGTAAAGTGCTCCAAGGATAGGCCAGAGTGCAGTGCCTGTGTGAAGAACACCAGGCCATGTAATTACAGCGGTAGAACGCTCAGATCTCCCCTTACGCGGGCGTAAGTCTTGCAACCTTACACTCGCGGCTGTTCAACTGACCTCTCACGACAGCCATCTGACCAGGGTTGAGAGGCGTCTCGCACGCCTAGAGCACCTTTTTGCCCAGCTCCTCCCTGATGTCAACCTTGATGAGGCACTTGCTTCCCGGGCAGTTCAAGTTTCAACGGATGCCCCCAACCATGCCACAGCTCGGTCGTCACCAACACATTCTATAACACCAAGTGCCCAAGACCAGCGCGAGGGTTCCATTTCAGAAGTCGTTCCTGAAGAAGCTGATGGCTTCGACTGGCAGGAAGACGTAGATGACCTCGCTGATGGTATGGCGTCACTACATGTTGAGCCGACAGGTGCAGGATACTTGGGTAATAACCCCTCCCAACCATTTAGCATTCAAGAATTGTCTAGTTTACTGAACTTCTATCCTAGGATCAACGGCGGGTGTCTTTTTCCTCCGGTCGTTGCTTTCTTGGACTGGCCATTCCCAGTCCCTTGTAGATGATCGTCTCAAAGTGCAAAGACCTTGCACTGGTATAGAGGCTTCTTCCCAGCTGTCTGACTTGGTCGCGTCGACACAGATCGTTGAGAGACTGATTGATAGCTACTTTTCGGTCTACCACCGCAGCTATCCTTTTATCCATGAGCCGACCTTCAGGGACGCCCTCAGTGAGGCTATGCAGCCATCACAAAGGCGTTCATGGCAGATGCTGCTCCATACCGTTCTGGCGCTGGGAGCGTGGTGTCTCAACAATGCTCAAAGTGAGCTCGAAGACCATCTTTACCATCGTGCAGCTTCACTTGGCCACGACGATTATCTGTTCGAAAGCGCGAATCTCACCTCTGTCCAAGCTCTCATCCTCTTGAGCAACCTAGGCCAGAAGCGTAACAAGCCCAACACAGGATCCAATTTCCTTGGACTCGCCACGCGAATGGCCCTCAGCTTGGGTCTTCATAGAGAACTCCCTGACTGGAATATCAGCCTACTGCAGCGAGAAGTGCGCCGTCGTGTCTGGTGGGGTCTGTATATATTCGATAGTGGTGCCTCTACTACTTTTGGGAGACCGATTCTACTTCCTGACAAGGAGGCCATGGACGTACAACCCGTTCTTAATATTCATGATGAGGTATGTCATCCAATACTTGGACGTCAACGGGCGTCTTGCTCATGTGTTGCGACTACTAGTACCTCACCAGCGAAACAGAGCTTCCGGCTGTAGAAATTGACCAACCGACACTGTATTCGGGCATTAAATATCAGAGCGATCTGCATGTCAAGTCCAACTACATCTCAAACCGTCTGCTCTCATCGTCGGGTATCTCACCAGAAGATGCTCTATCCATGGCCTCAACTTTGGATAGATGGTCTGATACAATACCGGCATACTTGAGGCTGGATTATGACGACTCATTCGCTGAGCCATCCTTCGTTTTCAATAAGTCACGTCTCTGGTGGCGCTTCTGGAATCTCAAAATCATCCTCTTCCGTCAACTCTTACTAAAACGAGCAGTTGAAAAGAGGAAGGGAGCTGCCCCAATACAGGACAAGCAGGTCGAAGAAAAGTGTAGGGGCATTGTGGTGCACGCTTCGAGTGCAACGGTAGCTTCGATTAATCACTACACAAAACATGGAGAAATGACCAGGCTTGTGACTTGGTACTCAATGTAAGTCGTATTGCGTTGCCACGAAAAACAAAACAAAACACTGAGCATTAATCTTATTTTAGCTATTTCATATTCCACGCCAGTTTGGTCATCATCCTCGCTATCTTTGGCGACTTCGAATCACCAGACCTACCCAAGTGGCAGGAGGAGCTGAATACAGTCAAGCACATTCTTCGCAATGTATTCGTCAACAATCAGCTCGCCACACGCTGTGCTGATATTCTCGATGTCATCCTGCCGAACCATCTGTCAGCGTCCGATGACTGGACAAACTTGCAGCTGGATCCTTCGTTTATGGACTTTTCAATGTGGTCAACCGAATCAGCAGATGACTTTTCCAGCTTTTTTGGCTGGCCAGAGTTCAGCAATACTCCAGGGTGAAGTAGTTTGTCAGTCTGTCCGGCCGGTGCTCCTGGAGTTGAGTGTCATCAGTTTAAGATGCGAACGTTGGGCTCAATCAGCCGGGATCTTATATGTTCGCTGTTGGGTATATCGTTCTCCTCAGCCCGCAAGAGTGCAGCATCCATTGTCGTCTCGATTCCGGCTTTCAAATGTCGGGCTGCCAGGCGTTGTCTCGCGATTTGGCTAGGAACATCGACGAACCATCTTTAATATCATTAGTCTGCCAAAAGCTGTTGCAGGTCGTGGTTGAAACTTACTTGTCATGTACTAATCCCGCAATGTTGCTCCAAGGCTCTTCGTTGAGAAGTGTGTAGTTACCCTCAATGATAACGACCCTGGTCCGAGAAGTAATTGTAATAGCATCGGGCACTGGATCTTTCAGCGCGTGGTCGAAGCCCGGGACTTTGGTGACGACTTGCGGCTCGTCACACGCCGTCACGGGTATCTTGCTGAGCAGCACGACAAGCTCTAGCAAGCCAGTTGCATTAAAAGTGAAGGGTGCGCCGCGCCTCTGAAAAGCGTGGACAGGGTCGCTGAAGGAGGAGAGAGTGGCGCGGGAGTAATGGAATCCGTCCTGTCAAGTGAGCGGGTGTTAATGTATGTATTAGGGGAGGCATGCAGGACGAACCATTGGGAGGACTGCCACATCATGTATGCCATGCTTGTTTAACTCTTGCATCAAGGCATCGGAGATGGTGGTTTTGCCCGATCCTGGCACGCCAGCCATGGCAATCAAAATTCGTCTGGTTGGATCTGATAACTTTTGCTGCATCAGCAGACACTCGATGCGCTCTCGCAGCTTCACGACCGTCTTGATCAAATCATCACCCATCATATCTGTCTGTTTGCTTGCTTGCTTTTGTTTTCTGGATAGATTTGACTTGTCCAAAATGAATGATGTTATAACAGAAACTCTGAATAAAGTCAAAATTTTCTTGGTTCGTGTACAAAGAAGAAGAAAAGAGTATGCCGAGGCAAGCTACCTCAAGACCTGACCACTTCTTGAGACGGGCCGGATTAAGGCTTTTTTTTAAGAGGACTCTGACACCATCTTGATCCGATTCTTTCCCCTCCTGGAGCACAGTACTCCGGCCGTTTGTGTGGAGACATGGAGGACAAGTACCACCCTAGGGCCCTCGTCATGGCCACGCCATTGGTCCGGACTGCAGTTGTCCGGACCCAGTGGATGGGGAAGGTAAAAGGAAATGCAGTTCTTGACTTATAATTGGTCGAGCTGATGTCGAGTTTCCCCACGGGGTTCACGACTCGTCAACGTTCTCTGCTAATTCTTCACATGTATAAGTATCGCAGATTACCTCCACGAATTCCACCTTTCCCCAGATTTAACCCTCAAACTACCTGAGCAACCTTCTCATTCCAACAGTATCGACTCTATCAACATGGCAAACGAAGTCATAAACAATGAGCCGCAGCTCAACACAACTCCCAACCCGGCACCCACCAAGGGTGTCTGGCGTCTCTTGCGCGAGAACCCATATATCTTCGGACTCTCTCTGGTAATTCTAACATGATCCATTCCATACCTCGCCTCCCAAAGAAAAAGTATACAAGTCTGACCCTGCGACTAGTTTGCCAGTTTGGGTGGCTTCCTCTTTGGTTACGATCAAGGTGTTGTCTCTGGAGTTCTGACCATGGAGTCGTTTGCGGCCGACTTTCCGCGTATCTTCCTTGATAGCGGTTTCAAAGGTTGGTTCGTATCGACGCTGCTTCTCTGCGCATGGTTTGGTTCTCTCATCAACGGTCCACTTGCCGACTACCTTGGCCGAAAGGGCTCCATGCTCCTGGCTGTTGTCGTCTTTATCATCGGCTCAGCCTTCCAGGCTGGCGCCAATACAGTTGCCATGCTTTTCGCTGGTGAGTAACATAACACCGCCCAACACCTCTCACTCTCTCCTCAAACTTGCACCAACACTAAGCTCTTTCTCAGGCCGTGCTGTAGCTGGCCTTGCCGTGGGTATGCTGACCATGATTGTGCCCATGTACATGTCTGAGGTATCAACGCCTGGCATCCGTGGCACCCTCGTCGTTCTGCAGCAACTCAGCATCACCTTGGGTATTCTGGTGAGCTACTGGCTTGAGTACGGAACTCAGTACATCGGTGGCCATCGATGCGCGCCCGATATCCCTTACTCAGGCGGCACTGCGGATAAACCCACTTTCGATCCTCGATACGATGTAGGAGCCAACGGATGCACAGGACAGTCCGAGGCTGCCTGGAGGGTTCCCTTTGCCCTCCAGATCGTCCCTGCGCTTGTCTTGGGTATTGGCATGATCTTTTTCCCAGAGTCTCCGCGTTTCTACCTTATGCGCCGAAAGGAGGACAAGGGTTTAGCCGCCCTGGCTCGCCTCCGTCAAGTCCATCCTGATACAAACTCTCTCCGAGCCGAATATCTGGCCATCAAGGCCGAGGTCCTTTTCGACGAGTCCATGACCAGAGAAAGGTTCCCAGGCAAGAAGGGCCTCAGCCTCTTCGCTGCTCAGCATGTCGCTCTCGTATCTACACCGCCCGCCTTCAAGCGCCTTGCCATTGGCTGCTGCATCATGTTCTTTCAGCAGTTCATGGGCTGCAATGCAATTATTTACTATGCTCCGACCATGTTTGCGCAGCTTGGGCTTTCCGGAAGCACCTCTGGTCTTCTGGCGACTGGCGTATATGGCATTGTCAACACGCTTTCGACGCTGCCCGCCCTCTTCCTGATTGACAAGATTGGCCGTCGACCCTTACTCATGTGCGGTGCTGCTGGAACCTTCATCTCCCTTACCATCGTGGGTGGCATAATCGGAGGATATGGCTCATCTCTCACCACTAACAAGTCGGCGGGCTGGGCTGGCATTGCCTTCATCTACATCTACGATATCAACTTCTCCTTCTCTTTCGCGCCAATCGGTTGGGTTCTACCCGCCGAGATCTTCAACCTCGGCAGTCGATCCAAGGCCATGGCCATCACTACTAGCGCTACCTGGATGTGCAACTTTATCATCGGCCTTGTGACGCCCAACATGCTCGACACCCTTGGCTGGGGCACCTACATCTTTTTTGCAGCCTTTTGCTTCATTGCCTTTTTCTTCACCTACTTTTTTGTGCCCGAGACTCGTGGCAAGAGTCTTGAGGAGATGGATGCCGTGTTTGGCGATATGGCAGCTCATGAGGAGAAGGCCAGGCTGATGGAAATTGCGTCTTCAATCGGTCTAACTGATCCTCTTCCTGATCAAAAGGTTGATTTTGTTAAGGAGAATTCTACTACTGCAGAGCATCTGGCATAATTGCATCGATAGTTTCATCTTGTTAGACAAGGGAGAATCCGAGAGCCACGCTACTATAATGCAAGAAAAGCATTGTCACCTCATGGATTGTTATTCGTAATTATCTCGAGTTTTCTATTTCCAACCCGCTCATATAGATATCAAAGCTATTATTTAACCAAGAGGTCGTAGAGCTACGCTGTGGCCTTATTTACTATGGACATAAGGGGTAAAGCTTAGAAAATAAGGACGGTAATAGTACCATTGTGAATTGGAAACTAAAGACTCGTAGTATAATGTTTAATAAAGATAATAAGGGCTAAGCTCCCGGAGAATAGCGCTAAGCGTGAAGCTGGTTGTAATATAATAGAGAAGGATAGAATAAAATAAGAAGGTATGATATTAAGACTGTTGGTAGCGCTCATAGCCATTGTATCTTTTAGCTATCTGACCTTCTGGTAGTGCCGCAAATTGTTTTGGAAGATGGAAAGTCCCCGAGCGAACAGGATCAATCTATCGAGACTTTACACAGAGACCCGCGACAAGGGTGGCGACTGTCGTTGCGTTTTCCCTACCGAGATGTTAGAATATGTTAGACGCTGTCGACAAAGTTGGCCGGGCTCTGGCCAAAATGCGCGACTACTATGTTGTTGTCGAAAGAAGAACAAGAGTCGACACAAGCGTTAACATTGTCGTAAATGCGGGGCAGCCCCGTCTGGCTAACAAGGCTACTATGGAGGAGTTCATAAAGATTCGTGAGACGGAAGGAAAGTCTGCCGTGGTATCGTTTAAATCTCCAGACGTTATCATCGTTAAAGAGGGCTCTCCAGGTGAATTGGAATGAAAGCTGCAACATGGCCAATATCTCCATCTCAAGTGTCTAAGGCCTGGGGGACAAACTCCGTGGTTTATTGTGAGGGTTGACCTAAGACTGTTGATGAGCCTATATGTTCTTGAGTTTTTGACCTCGGGTTGCAATTGGATAATAAAACACTATGATTGCTGCGTTTTGAGATATGTATATAATAAGCCATTGAAGCTAGTCTGTAACTGGAATCTTACACACAAAAGGATGAGATAGTCCGAGGGTCAATAGAAGGAGTAATTCTTAAAAGTCACTAAAAGATATTATCTGTGTTGTCGAACAAAGTCTGGATCGAACTTATCATATTGCATACCAGTCCTAGATGTAATTATATCGTATGAATTCCCGCCTCCATTAACGCTGAAGCGGCGTAGCCTGTCGCCGTATAGATAGTCATTGACTTCCTTGTCAAGACATACATAACGACCAGCGTCTTGGTTGAGCCTGACGAGTATGCGTATTCTGATCCTTTGGTCAACAGGGCGATATCTCCATCCCAGCTTATCGCGAATATCGGCGAGGATACCAGCATAATTACCCATTCCCTTAATAACGGAAAAAAGCCGAGTTCAATGGATTGTAGCGTATGTAGTAGTTTCACAAGGACGGATATTAGTTTTTCCTGGGTTACTTGCATTCCCGAAAGACCAAAGTGCTTGAGACGCTTACCAAGAGGGAATATATCGAAAAGCGACATAGTATCTGCCGGACCAGCCGAGCAGGTATTATCGACTGGGTTATCAGTTTGCAATGTTATTTCTTCAAGGTCATGCGCTTTAACTAGAGCACTTCGAATCTTCCCTTTTTTTTAAGAAGTTCCAGTTTTTAGCGTCCTGACCCGATAGCCATCCTATAAGCACTGATAATGTGATATTCTTAAACCCCGGTCGCTCAACTATCCGGCATAGGTTATCGTACTATTCATTCGGTTGGTTAAAACCGCGATAATTAATCCCGCTTATGGTTATCAAATGACAACTCGGAGATATTATGAGCAACTTTATGGTCTACAAGTCACTCCGAGACAATCTAAACCCCTCGCCATATTCTCTGCTTGTCCTCTTCCAGAACTCGGCTCTCTGCGGTACGTCCACATTACCAACACAAGTCCACCCTCGGGGGATTAGGTATGTAAAGCCATATGGAATGCCCAGATTATTGGAGTCTCGTATAGTGAGAAGAAAAGGGATCCGTGTGCTGCGGGGGTAACAGTGACTTTTGTAAGATATCGGAATTGTGAATCCTGTAATGCATATCGGAAGGCCTGCTTGTTGGCTCCAGTTTCATAAATATAATCTTGCTCTTTAATAAACTGAGTGTAATACTGTAGTGATTCTTGCGAGGGCATGAGGTTGTTAAGTAGTGTTTGCTGCTTATTACCATATTCTTTATCCACTAATCGCCACTCCACATCTTTGATTGCTTCTCTGTAGCGTTGCTAGAACCGTAATGAGACCTGATAATCATTGTCGTTGGTTTTATCCTCATCAAAGCTATAGTTGAAATCCAAATTATTCCCACTACTTCCCAAAGACGTGAGTCCCAAATGACTTCCTTAACTTGCTGTCTGAAACTATTATGATTCGCTACCGCGAGGAAAACTTTAATATCAAGTGGAGTTGTAGAGATAAAAACACGGTCGAATCGCAAAGGTGCGTGATGGCTGAGATAGCGACATGTCAGGTGCAGATTCTTAATGTCGCAGTTGGGGAGAAGGGCGAAGACATTGTTGACCAGTTCATTGGGAGGTTTCTGAAATACAGGGGCTTTGTCGTCGGTTACGGCCATGATGATGGCCCGTAGCGTGCATAGAGAAGTGAGGCAAATTCAATGTGGCTGTCTCAAATTTAAAAGCTGGATCAAGAACACAGGGCGATATGAGTCAGCCAGATGACTAGCAAATGGATTATTTTGTTTTAATATGAAGTGGGTACTCATGCTATGAATCCACTAGCGTTATGATCTGCAATGCTTGTCCTGTTAGCCCGGATTTTCAGGTTCGGGCCGAGCTCTTCCGGACTTGGCCTACCCTGTTCAGAGTCAAAAGTCTGTCTGAGTGGCAAGACGAAAAATATCAAACAGACAAACAGAGTATAGGACAGATATATCGCTGATCATAAAGAAAGAAGGATTTTTTCTAATTATTCTCCCTTTTCTACATCTGTTGTAATATATTTATTTCATGAGTACCTTGGGTCTAAATCCGTCTGAGGATCTGGAACTCTTCTAGCTTTTCATCAAAACCTTGCGCTTGCTTTGAAGGCTTAAGCCCATATTACGTCCAACTGCTAATACGACCACTGCGCTCCTATGCTTAACGTCTAATTCGCCTTGGTAGGGTAACTTGTTGGTGGTAAACAGGCACGTCGAGGTGCCATATATCTACACCAATAAACTCCTGATATATGTTAGGGCACTGGTGTGATGGAAAGGACAATAGTGATGGCAGCTACGCCTACCATCCTGGCTGCTTTAATACCCCGATTGGTTCTCACGCAATCCAATAGACGGGCCGCAACGACTTCGGCAGCTACTTTTCGCTGGAGCCATCTATATGCGGGGGAATGTTGTATTATCGTCATTAAAGCTGTCCTGAAAGGGGTAAAGCCTGGGTGAAAGACTAGTACATTGAGTAAGTTTACATATGGAACTCTTCATGTTATATGTTTAAAGCTAACATTTGAACTTGAGAGGTTTTGTGCCTTAAGGCCGATGGTAAGAGTAAGGCTATGAACCAGAGGAGCTTTCCATTATTTAGCATAGGATTACAATGAACAATAAATATAATATTAATTCTTCCTCTTTGCATCTAATCTGTACTGTTCTTGTGAGGTTAAAAGAGAGTTATATCTCTTAGACTCTTTACTGTTCTAGCTATTCATTTCCCTATTAACTCTGCGCCTTTAGAAGCAGCACAGGATTGTGTTCAAGAAGTATGTACTCAGTGTAATATATTGTCTTAATTCTGGAACTTCCTGAACCATGACATGTTTAAGTAACTCTCCTAGCGCAATCCCATTTCCCCGCAAGCTATCCCTTCGGCAGCCCAACTCACCAGAAAGAGCCATATAAGATAATTAACTGTCTCAATGTCACAACCTTCCTGGTTATCAACTAATCTCCATGTACCGAAGCTATAGTAGCTTACGTAGTAACCAAGATCTAAGCGGCGTTGCTTGCGGCATCCTCTGCCTCATTTGCACCTGACGGCGGAGGGCCGCCGGGGCCGCCGGGACCACCGCCCATTCCAAAGTCGGGGTTGGTATGCCCACCATCCTCATATCTGAAAACTGCAGGGGTTACCTTGTTAGTGACAGTGACATTGACGCCATAAGCCAGCCAGCCGAAGAGACCCTCAGCAACGGTGTCGCCAAGAAGGGTCCACTCGACAACTGGGTCGTAGTCCTGGTTGGCAGCGTCAGCTAGAATTCCGTCGCGAGCGTTCGTCATCAGCTCCTGCGTGTTGGTGTTATAAGGAGCAAGACTCTCAACCTCGTGAATCAAATCCTGGTCGAAGTAAGTCTGTCCAATGTGGCTGCTGTAGATATCGTTGCCAAGAGTCTTGTTCGCGAATAAAGTAGCGTTTGCATGAGCCAGGAGGTGAATATGCGTTGTACGGCCGGTATAATGGCCCGGGAAGATAGTCTCAAACTGCGCAACACCATCCTCATCGGTTGGTTGGATACCACGGCCAAAGGTTTTATTAATGTTAGCCTTGTCGTTGGTGTTTCCATTACCCTGGTTGTTCACACCGCCATAAACACCAGTTGAGTTACAGTGCCAAATCTCGAGATACAGGTCTGGCACAGGCTCGCAGGTCTCTACGTTGATGACTTGGTAGTCGAGAATAAGGTCAACGCCCTCCTGGTCCTCCTTGAGATTGCGACGAACAGACTCGCCACTAACGTCTTGCAACTGTTAGTGCATATCCTTTTGATAGCCGACTGAAACTCACAGTATGGACCGATAGTGACCTCAGGGGTCAGCACGCACGAATTCTGTCCTGCAAACAGAATTTCGCCCGGGGTGTTGGGCGTATACCCGAGGTCGGTCTTGTTGTGGTCGGTGTTGAGAACGTCCTCAAGATCGCGCTTCTTGATGCCCCCTGGAGTCACGTTAGAAAGACACGAGGCACGTGGTGGGCATTGCTTACGCTTCTGGCGGTGCTCTTCAATTAAGGCGGAACGACGCTTGATGTTACGATCGGTCACACCTCGAGCCTTCAGTTTCTCGGCACAGTGGCGAAGGGACAGTCGCTCAGCATTGGCTTCGAATGACCGACGCTGCTGAAGCTCATCGTGATGATCCTCACCAGGGTGAGCCGCGGCCAAAGTAGCCAATGCTAGAATAAATGAAGCAGGAAGACGCATGATAACAGCAAAGAACAAGAACAGTAGTGTGAGCGAAGTTGAAAGGTTGATAAAATAAACCACAGATGTGAGAAATCCGGTTCCTTTTATGTATTTTCAGACCGACTATCACAATTGATTCTTTAGTTTCTAGGGTTGTATCTAGCTTTTATGCCGTCTTGGCAATGTTACGTCGATAAAATTCCGGTATGCATTAACTACCTTAGTTGGCAGGAGGATCCATCTTGCACGCCGATCTTCTTTAATATATTATTGTGTTATTATGATCTTAGTAAATAACACCTCCTAATTCGCTGTGGTATACGTTGCCCCTTGCTCAATTTTCGGGATGTGGGCGGGTGTAACTTGGTAAGGTCCACAGACGGCTCGGATCCCGACCAGAGAAAGAAGGTAGGAAGGGATAGCTGTACACAGACCCATATACCTGCAGTTTAAATAGACTGGGTCTTTGTGACCTGTCGCTCTCTTCTACTTCTACAATAAGACAGAAGTCTGGTTACGTGGTATACAAAGCTGCTAACTGAAGCATATATGGCTTCAGGGTCCTGCAGGCCCAGTTAGTTAAAGTGCAGATAGTAATTGAGTACAGAGTTATTACTCACTTCGTTTACATACTTCTCGCATAAATCCTTCAGGACTTTACAGTTTACTAAATGTAGTATATGTAACTGGTTTTAGGGCAAAGAGCCTATTTCTCATGCATCCTTGGTTACCAAGTCATTCCGTCACCATCCTGCCAAGGGTATACTCATACAAGCACCTAATACAATTGCGACTTCGTTACCATAATGTCCATCCAAGATCCCGACCCTTCAAAGTCGCATTATTACGGGATACCACCACTGGCCAAACCTGTGATTGATGAACCATGCCCAATGGAATCATATCACCCTGATGTTCCCGTCTCATACTACTGTTCAGTTTAACCTTCCATCCGTCATCTCAATTCTTAACTAGTATGCATCGAGATCATAGTGGGCCACCACGCAGTCGCTCACCAGAACAGGCAGCCCCCCGGCTTCACTATTAGGAGACCAGCCCATAAGTTCAATACAGCCGTTCTATGTGCTTAAGTTCTCAAAAGCCGAGTATTAACAGTCCTGACGCTGAAGGGGCTGGAGAAATGGCGGTATGGGTACAGTGATCATGCATTGTGGGCTTTGAGTGGGTGGTGGAAATATATGTCAGGGTCTGAGGGAGCTCTTGTAAAGCAGGGTGTGTGATTTAAAGATTGAACCTTCTGGGCTAATATGCATTGGTTCCAATGCTTTGCGACTGTTCTTATTAGGGACGGTTGGGAGCTTAATTAGATAATCTAAGACATCCATGTTCACACACTTTACAGTAGTGTACTCTTTCATTGCACTCTACGGAGACATTTCTTTGTTGTGCACATTAGGATATTTAAAGAAGATCGTATTCTTATTCTTTTATGATGTGATTTTTAGTTGCGGGTTGTCCAATATTTTCGTCATGAGAAAGCACAAATGGCAATTTATCTCAATTCTATATATCTTAGCCTACGGAAAGGCTCTATGAAATCGATGGACCAGTAAAACTTTTTATGCGCTAGAACCAGTACTTTGCAACTATCAATACTTCAAAATAGCCTTGACAATGGCGGGCACCAGCAGCAGACACGATGCATTGTCTCAGACAAAAAACCTTGACTATCTCGTGCAAGGTATGCCAGGCAGTGGTACTAGCATACGAAGCATTTTGTTAAATAAAATCACTGGTTGAGACCCAAAGATCCTGGGTACTCGAGATCCGAACCCCAGGACCATTATTGACGATGGGCTCGTTCAGGACCTTGACGTTTCCATCCCTATCCGAGATGGACTTATCCTCCGAGGGAATATATACCGACCCGAGTCTTGTCAGAACTAGCACTTACCTGTCATTCTGAACTACAGCGTATACGGTAAAGATGGCGCAGTGGATATCTGCGTCTTCCCGCTATCTGCAGGGCTGGATTCGTCCCGAATCTCCAAGTACTGTCTTTTTGAGGCAGCTGACCCTAGTTGGTGGTGCAAACTGGGTTATGCCGTCGCATCTGTAGATGCTCGAGGCTCGCATCAGTTCGAAGGGAAACAAGTGCTATTATAGCAAGGAGGTTGGACTGGATGGTGATTGGTTCCGTACCACTGTATGTCAAGGGCCTGATTTCCAGTCACTGGAAAGAGTGATACAGTCGCCGCAAAGTCACTGTAAGATAGCAGATAGGGCACTACACAATAGCTAGGGGTGATGATGAATAACAATTAATTCCTGACCTTCTTCCTTCTTGCTCGAAGCTGCTTTCTTATAGCTGTGAGCCTGTAGGGAAGTCGAAGCGAAGCGGGGTAATCGCAGGCTATCAAAGCTTAAGTGCGGTAGGCCGGAACCTTCCAGCCAATGGATCTTGACACTGTAAGAATGTCTGATGTGGTTGACATCGTTAAAATCCTTTTAAAATATTCTATTAATGGATATCGGAGTTAAATACCATGCCGAAAAACTCAATGACGCACCACTCTATCTTAACATTCTTCAGGAGCATGCCAAAGCGCTCCCGCTAACAAAGCGCTCCGCTACTGTAAAAAGTTTCTCCCATTTACCGTTAATGTTCATGTATTTGCCAGTCCGAGAACTCGATGCCTTTTCCGGTTGGCGCGTGAGGAGTAGCCAGAGGGCCACTAATAACAACAAGTTGCGCACCTGGGTACGTAGCAAAAGCGAAGCGCGGGCTGCTCTTGTGCATGCCTGTAACGCTTGTTCAATGATTCGTAAGAGGACAACAGGAGCACAGCATGAGGCAATGCGTTTCCTGTCTGCTGCGATGATGATATGGGCGTGGATCGAGCTATGAAAAAAGGCCAGAGGTGGAGGACCTAAGTTCATTATCAACTGTTCGATTGGATGAGGATAAAGATCTTCTGGAAGCATGGATATCTAATAACGAAGACAGACCTCTTTATTTCCGGGGTGTGGGGTATCTCTGAGAAGAAGGGGCGAGCAGGAGATTGGTTCATAAGTCTACAAACACTCTCGAGTGTCTCGACTGGCCACAGGCTCGAGTTCTGGCATTAACTATGCGAGAGCACTATAAATCTTTCCACCGGGATAACCTGGATGAAAGACTTTCAGGTTACTAAGTCTTGTACTACAGCTAAGTGAAGTCTAAACTGTTGTAAGCTCAGTCCTATAAATTAATTGGTTAATAAATTGTTAATACTACCTTTTATATATTAATTATAATTATATCTAATAAATCAATTAGTTCTTAAGTAGTTACTAAGTTAAAGTTAACATTAGCTTTTAAAATCTTTTAAAAGACGTATCCCGATCTCGATTTTTATGGCCTTAAACATATAATACAGAACTGAATTCAATTGTGCTACCTATACTGAATTATTATACTCGACCTTTCAGACCACCCAAAACAGTTGTTGGAAGGAGATTGAGTAATCATATCTCATACGTAGGCCCATAAACAATAATAGTGGTTCGATTCCAAGACCGGGATGCGGCGGGCCAGTACTTAAAAGTTAGGCTTCCTCGCATAATTTCTGATAAGGAGTGATAGTCTGGCGATCTTTTGTGGAGTAAGGGGCTTCCTACTTAGGGCGGCCTGCTAATCCTGGTCTAGACCGCGCAGCCATCCGAATTTAGCATTTTTCTCAACGTCACATTAGTGCGGGGAATCTCTCTTCATGTATGCTGTGTTCACATTAGGAAGTATAATTCTGTGGAAAGGCAACCAGTGAACCCGGCGGAATTTACAAAGGGCTATTGGTGTAACGTAGCATGTGTATTCCGCAGTAACGTAGCATAACAGATAGATAGAACTGGGCTGAAGAGCTTAAGAGCAATCTCCATCCTTTATAGAGATTAGATTAATTACTCCTTCGGTTGTCTCATGAGCACGCTAGTTGTGAAGTAGTACGAAATGATGGTCCAAATGATATCTATCGTCTTTCTGCTCTTCCTTGCCACGGCTGGCGCTACTATTCGCCACAAACCACTAGCCACTGTCCCGGGAGAACAAGTTACGATCCCCAATTGGGACTTTCACCAAGTGCCAAAGGTCTCCAAAAACACGGCGTCACTCTCTTTGCCAAACATTAATACTTTTTCCTGGCATCATGCACCTGTATCTAGGTGTACGCTGATGGCCTGCCTCCAGGCCGAAGGCACCTTCGGCTTGGAAGGTCGTGATGGGCTCTGGTACTCTGAGAACCTTGCACATTTTGACCAGAGCTTATTCTCAGTCCCTTGGGTGTATCGCAACCAATTTAACTTGGAAACTGGAGGCAACCGCCACTACTTTCTGCAAACCAACGGAATCACACCCGCTGCAGACTTGTTCTTTAATGGCAAGCAGATCGCCGACAATATCACGCAGTCTGGTTCCTATGGCGGCCATACATTCGATATAACGGGTCTTGCTAGCGAGGAAAATGCAGTCGTGGTAAAAGTCTATCCTACAGATTATCAACATGACTTCGCGGTGGGATTCGTCGACTGGAATCCCTATCCGCCCGACAATGGTACCGGTGTATGGAGAGACATTACTATCAAACAGACTGGCGATGTCTTTATGGGTCCTTTAAGCATACTTACGAAAATGGATACACCTATTGGGGATACCAAAACCCATCAAGCAGTCATTACAGTCAGAGCTCAAGCTCGGAATTTAAGCAAGAAACCAATCAAATTTGTCGCTACAGCCAATATCAAAACTCCAAAGGGCAAATACCTTATGACACTGACCAAAACTGTTCGCATCGGAAATGGGGAGTCATCCACGATTCAGCTTTCTATGAAGGTTCAGAGTCCCGAAATATGGTGGCCAGCAGCTTGGGGTCAACAGCCCCTCTACTCGACCCAACTAATCTACTCCATCGGAGACGACATTTCAGACATGAGCCCTGTGACCAAATTTGGCATCCGAACTGTCACCTCAGAGCTCAATGCACACAACGACACGTTGTTTAGGGTTAACGGGTATCCAATTCAGATCAGAGGCGGTGGCTACACCTCCGACATGTTTCTACGCTGGGATCCGAAACGCTTCGAGAATATAGCGCGCTATGTTTTAGACATGGGCATGAATACTATCCGACTTGAAGGGAAAATGGAGCAGCCCGAACTGTACGAAATCGCCGACAGACTCGGGCTTATGCTCATGGCTGGCTGGGAGTGTTGCGATCGATGGGAGAGCTGGCCCTATAACCACGACTTAGCGGAGGATCCTCCCCCTCGGTGGTACAAGGCTGATTACGAGACCGTCAACGCATCAATAAGACATGAGGCGACGATGATGCAAACACACCCGAGTGTGATTGCTTTCCTGGTTGGGAGCGACTACTGGCCTGATGAAAGAGCCACAAAGATCTACCTCGACGGCTTGCGTGACGCTGGATGGCAAGTTCCTATTATCTCTTCAGCTGCGAAGCGCGGTTATCCTAAGCTTCTTAAACCGTCTGGAATGAAAATGGAGGGGCCTTATGATTGGGTTCCGCCGGTGTATTGGTTTGACCGAGAGCCGACAACCAAAAGGTTCGGATCATCTTTTGGCTTTGGATCCGAGTTAGGTGCAGGTGTTGGAACGCCTACCAAGGGAAGTCTGGTCAAGTTTCTAACAGATAAAGACATGCAGGACTTGTGGAAGAAGCCAAACAAGGGCCTGTATCACATGTCGCAAAACACGTCTCAGTTCTACGATCGGTCGATCTATAACAAGGCATTGTTTACGCGGTACGGCAAGCCTACATCGTTGGACGACTATCTGATGAGCACACAAATGATGGACTATGAAGCAACTCGCTCCCAATTCGAAGGGTATGGGAGTCAATGGAGCGCTTCACGCCCGGCCACAGGTTTAATCTACTGGATGTTGAACAATGCCTGGCCGAGTCTTCATTGGAACCAGTTCGACTATTATCTTCATCCAGCTGGATCATACTTCGGTACCAAAATCGCCAATTCAGTGGAACACGTTGCCTTTGATTACTTCAACAACTTCATCTGGTTGATTAACCGCTCTCTCAAACAGTCTGGTACACGGTCTATCCACGTTGAATTAGTGGATTTGGACGGAGAACGCATCACTCGTCAGAAGATTCGCTTCAGCACAGAAGTTAACAAGTCTCGCAAGATTGGCGATATCACCAGCTCGATTAAGAAGATTAAGGATGTCGGGATTCTTCGTCTTCTTCTGATTGATGAAAGTGGCAACAAGGTACTCAGCCGCAACGCCTATTGGATATCCAAACAAAAGGACGTAGTGGACTGGGCCAGCACCACGTGGTACTGGTCCGATGTTAAACAATCGGCCAATTTTACCGCCTTGAGCAAAATGGATAAAGCGACAATTACTATTACAGCATACAAAGGTCGGACTTCGCGCGAATGGGAACTCCAGGTCAACAACACTGCTTCAGTCCCTGCGGTCTTCATCCAGCTTAATCTCATAGATAAAAACGGCGACGATGTGACTCCGTTGACCTGGTCGGATAATTATTTCACATTGCTTCCTCACGAGGTAATTAAAGTTAAACTTAGTACCTGGTCTACCAAAGGTGCTCTAGTGGAAGTTATAGGGAAGAACGTTGATCTTTCTCACGTCCAACTGCGCTGAAAATGAAACCCAAGTTGTAGTGGGCAGCGAGATCTTAGTTTTAGATACTAGCCTGAGTCTTATTGTCTTTCACCGCAACTTGAGCGAGTCTTCGTACAGGCAAAATGATTGTCACGAATCTCGGTCCATAGATTAACGCACGAGACTTTCATGGTACCACACCCTGGGATTGTGCTCAAAGTAAACTTCTTATGGTAAGAGAATGCATAAACAGGCGAAATGGATCTTCGCCGCGTTTCACAGAGTTGGAAGCAGACACTGGAATATTGTCTGCCTCAGAAATAAACTCCAGGCACACTGGATAATTTTACTAGTCTCAAGTCTAGTACTCCTCAGTCTACTAATGCCGATCATTAAACTTAGAAGAGGATCAAGGGGAATAGTTTAATACATCAGGAAAGTCTGCGTGCGGAGCTTAAAAATATTTCTAGCATACAGCCTTTACCCTATATATAAGTCTCTGACAAGGCCTTGCCTGTCTAGCCTTTTTAATGGTTTTGTCCCTGATGAAATACCGGGTAAATTCGCAGCGAGAATAAGGAATCTTTTACTTTCACCTAAAAAATGAAGCCATATGATGTATTTCCCACTGGTATAGTCAGCTTGAGAAATGAGGCACGTTCCAAGTTAGAAGTGAAATTCAAACATTTAAAGTTCTGGGTTAACGACTGGAATGGGTCACATTCCCAACCTAGAATGCCAATTGTAATCTCGCCGCTGGCCTGGATTTAGGGCTGGAGGATAGTGCTTCAACTAGTCACTGTGATCGCCATTCTCTTACTAATAAGAATAGCTATAATACGCCGCCATCTCTACTAGCTGGACTAGCAGGAATTTGAACATTACTAGTTTCTAATAAATGGCAACAGAAACCTGGTATAGGTATTCAGGCTTAAACTTAGGAAATTAGACGGAATCTAGAAGAGAATAGTCTTCCTACAGGTAGTTATGGTTTAGCTGGACCTTCTAGCTTAGTATATAAATTACTTCAAGGCAGGTGATATTTCAGCTGATAAGGCGTTACGTTGGTCATGGGCTCGTCGCATCTTGAATGCCTAAGAAGGCTGCGGGAAGCAAAACCCTAGTTAAAGGTATTGTGGTATAAACCTAGATACTGTCTTGCGAATGAGACCCTTACTCTACCAGTCTAGACCGTGCTTTTACGCCTCTAAGGCTTCGCCACATTCTCTCTAAACGTTCAACCGTTAAGTGATTGAAAGGAAGTCAGCTCATTTGCAATATGGATAGTATAATAAAGCGGCAGTCCCCTGATGAGATTCGGACTCTTTAAATTTTGGAACACATTATCAATCCTCTAACTGACTCACTTCTTCTACGTTGCTTACAGCCACTGTAAATATGAAGCTCTTTATCTCCCTTTTGGTTCTTGCCGAACTTGTTGCTTTGTCTCTCGGCCAGGCAAAAGTTCAGAATGCCAATATCGAGCCCGAACTCGTCGTCCCAAACAGCTACATCGTAAAGTACAAATCCGGCATTTCCTCCAGCAGCAAGACAAAACATGAAGACATCATCCACAAGAAGGCCAAAAGCAAGGGAAAGGTGGGTGTCGTGGATAAAATCGACCTCGATGGTTTCAAGGGCTACGTCGCCGAGATTCCTTCATCGGAGCTCAAGGCAGTCACTGACTCTGATCTAGTTAGTATTCCAACCTCAAACCTCGGCGAGTCAAGTGCTAACTCAAGTGATTAGGTTGATTATGTTGAGAAAGATACTATTGTGAACATCTCTGCTGTTGCTGCCCCAAGCTTAGGTCTGCATATGAAACGTGGATTTGCCACGCAAAAGAATGCCCCTTGGGGCCTCTCCCGTATCTCACAGCTCAATCCTGGGGATGGTGACAACACGCGCTATACATATGATACTACAGCTGGGAGTGGGACAACTGTTTATGTCCTCGATTCAGGTATTCGAACCACACACAAGGAATTTGGTGGCCGCGCCTTCTGGGGCGCGAATTTCATCACCGGCTCTCCTGATACAGATGAGCTTGGCCATGGAACGCATGTTGCTGGCATCATTGGTGGCAAGACCTACGGCGTAGCTAAAGCCTGCCGGATATACGCGATCAAAGTGATTGATAAAGATGGCACCGGCTCTATGTCCGGCATCCTCCAGGGCCTACAGTGGGCTGTCAATCACGCCAAGTCTCGTGGTATTACCAAAAAGAGCATTATCAACGCATCGATTACTGGCCCATATAGCAAGATGGGTAACGATGCTGTTAAGGCTGCCACTGATCTTGGCATCACTTATGTTACTTCAGCCGGTAATGCAGGCGACGATGTTGCCAACTACTCACCTGCTTCTGCTCCGTCGGCTATTACTGTTGGCTCGATCGATGGTGCCAGTTACCGCACTATATGGTCAAACTACGGCACATTGATTGACATCTTTGCGCCTGGTAGTGACATCCTCAGCGCAGGGTATCTCAGCGACTCTAGCAGTGCATACATGTCAGGTACAAGTATGGCTTCACCGCATGTTGCTGGGCTTGCTGCGTATTTCATGGCAAAGGAGGGCCTTCGAGGTTCTACCGCTGTAACTAAACGCATAATCGCGGCGGCTGATATCAGTGGAGTTGGGTCTGCTTTCGGCAGTCCTAGTCGTATTGCTTATAATGGTGGTAGCAAGTAGTTGACAGAGAAGCCGGAAGGTTTTCGGGATCCGATGAATGAAACGATCTTTGAAATGTTACGTCAACGATGGAATGGAGCACCGCTTGTAGCATTCTACGGCCGGATTTGATGTGTACCTTGAGCTGTCTTATCCTGAATCTCCACAATGCTTCAAATGTATCTTAAAATTGAAGCAGGCCGTAGACTCGGTACCAGCTGCGTTACATTCTCGTAATGGAGTAACTTAGTACTTTTGACCTACATCCTGCCCGCCTCCAGTACTTGTATTCTATGAACATAATCCGCTTTGTTCTACCAGTCTACGCCGTCAGTGGTTTAATCTGCTAAATTCCATCTTCCGCCTTTCTTGCTAGATGAGATTATGAATATTAGCCTTGGTAGCGTGACATTGTAGGACGACTCCAACCTGGATTGATGTTTCCTGAATCAGTCGGTGCTGGAGTTTGAATTGTTTTATAGGGTGCTGAGGTCGATTGCCTTGAATGGAGCTATACTTAACAAAGCGAAAAAAGAATGAGAGATAGCCTTCTAGGTAAAGTTATTTGGAACCAGATTTAGAGATCTGAGAAACCTCATTATGATATCCATGCCCCATCCGTATATTCCCACCAGCGCTCCACAGGTTAAATTTCGCACTTCGAGCACAGAAAGATATAGAGCCATTTCAAGGGTTCCCCAGGATGAAATCATGGGGTCCTAGGAAACTGAAACGAACTTTATGGATGCCAGAACAGCTAATACATCGATGAATAGCCACCGCTCTCCAGTCCATGGAACCCATCCTGCGCTAGACACGAAGCCCTGACCAGGTAGAATGACCACGCCAAGTGTCGATATCATTGCCATAACCCATGTCATAGTCAACTAATACAATCTGTTGCTACGGGTGTTACAGATTAGGCTCGATTTCATTTTATTTATCTTTCGCCTTAGAAGGTGTGTAGTGAGCTACTTCGTGACATCCTGTTGTTCGGACAATGCTTTATTTTAGCTAATGGGAAGGACTCTGACGATGGAAACTCCCACCTTGTCTTGTCATCCAGGATCTTGCTTATATAATACATGATCCTTCCCAGACAGACATGCCAGGAAGCAATTCAACTGGGAAGCACAAAACAGTGTCAGACCCTTATAGAATCTTGAGAGCGCGATATTTCGTCACACTCGATTAACCTCAAACGGGATATCAGAGTAGACTATGAAGAAAGGCTGACATCATGGAACACCCTGCTAAGAAGCTTGGTCGGGAGAGCGCTGATGGCGGAGGTCATTTGGATAGACTCGTATGTTAGGAGCGAAGTGAAAATGCTTTGGAACGTTTAAAAGGCGGAAGAGAGGTGGGCGGGAGGTCCGTTTAGCCTGAATCGGGTAATTCTGTTGAATATTTATGTGCCACCTTAGCGCTTCGGAGAAGCATATCTCTGTCACCACTACAGACCAACAACACATATATACAGCTGCGAGGGCGTCTGAATAATGTTTAACTGGATCCAGGCCACGATCCGAATAAAGGCAGTGCCAAGCAAACACGTTCCAATCAGAGGTACTTGAGGTACAAATACATTATAACTCGAAGGCATGTAGGCATCAAAGAACACCAGGCTTCTCACGCATCGAGTATAGTAAAATATAGGTTGAGCTGGCATGATCTTTACTTGGTGTACAGCATTGTTTATCACCGACGCATATGGATAAGAACCAATCAAGTGTTTACAGGTGGTTGAACATAAGACGATAAATTGACTCGGCAAATAATCCAAGGTTGCTGACAACATCAGACCATTTTGCTATTGTGACGATTTTCTACATTTCAGTGTTGAACAGTTGAATTCAGAACCTAGTATTGTAAAGCTACCGTGAGCGACCGGCACCAACTGGTCGCGCGAGAGAGATGCTACATGAGTTCCCTATGTTAACCGAAACACAATATGCTTCTCTACCATTTAATACCACTGAACTTTATTAACGTTCATAATGTTGATCAGGCTGTAGCAGGGTGGGAAAACAATGGCCCCTGCAAATGAAAGTGAATACTCTGCTGCGGCTGGCTGGTATCTTCAAACAATAAGACACCACGTTACGGAATCTTCCACCCTCTAAGAATATATTGTTGCTTTCATTTTTATTACGTAATAAACCCCAGGCCTGCTAGACCTTTGGGCTACATTATGGCACCTTCATATCGTAGGGTACCTTCTCATGGTGAAGAATATAACCAACGAAAACACAGTTTTCTCTTTTCTCATGTGACCAGCCATTATGACATGTCTATCATATCATTTCCAGTCGGGTACCCATGCATGAAAACAACCAACCAATGTTACCTGAGGCGATCGCTATCGTTATCCAGCCTCCGTTGCCTGTAGGAGGCCCACCACCTTTGGAACCCCGTTCCAAGCTCGTTACAGGCGCACCCTTCATCTCTTCCCTTTACTTCTCTTTTATCACACGGAAAGCTGTGATTCTTTAATACGAAACCTAAGACGACGAGGAATAACCAAACATGTCCATCTTGGCCGACAACCATATGATTACCCTCCAGGAGGTTCCTGGGAAAGGCAACGGACTCATTGCTACCCAGAAGATTTTAAAGGGCACTCGAATTCTTGCCGAAGAGCCCATTATAACCGTCCCCGAAGATGCACCCAACAGCCCGGTTCTTCGAGCGTATATACGCAGACAGGTTGACACACTTCCTTCGGACCAACGACAAGCCTTCCTATCCATGTGTAATATCTATCCCGGGGGCGATTCCTCGCAATACCTTGCAATCATCCGAACGAACGCTCTTCCTATGGATAGCGGAAGTGGCATCTTCCTCGCTGCGTGCCGTATCAACCACGCGTGCGACAATAACGCACAGAAAGGCTGGAATGACAGAATTAAACGACACACGGTTCATGCTTTGCGAGATATAGACAAAGGAGAAGAGATCACGATCACCTACCTCGGTGTTTTGAGCAATCGAAGAACCCGGCAAGAAGCTCTTCTAAAGAAGTTTGACTTTAGCTGTTCGTGTCGCCTTTGCTCTTTACCGCCACATTTGAGCGCCGAAAGTGACAGACGGCTTGATGAAATTCTGGAGCTGGAAGTTCGTATCGGCAAAGATGGCCTTATGGGGATTTTATCAGACCCAATGCGGATACTTCGATATGTGGATCGACAAGTCCGACTATACAACGAACAAGGCCCTGACGATACTGGGTTGCCGAGGGCCTTCTTCGATGCCGCACAGATCACTGCTGCTCACGGAGACCTAGCCAGGGCACGAGTCTTTTCGGAGCTGGCAGCGGCTGGATGGGCTGTCTTGGAGGGTGAAGACAGCCTCAGAGTGCTCAAGACCAAGCAACTTGCGCGGGACCCTTCAAGTCACGACACATACGGGACCTCGGCAGCTTGGAGGACTGCCGTGGATGATATTCCTCAAGGCCTTGACTTGAACGAGTTTGAAGATTGGCTGTGGAAGAGGGAGAAGATGAGTCAAGGCGAGCAAAAGGGGCTTTTCCGCAGCCGAGCGAAATTTCCGAGTTTCCTTGAGTTGCCCGACGAAGCACACGTTGATGACGACTTTTTTGAAAGCAGAGACGGGCTCAACTACCGGCCTCGACAACATTGGTGCTTCTTGGCAGAAATCATCGACTTCATATCACTTACTCGCCTGCATATGGAGATCAAGGACGTCACCGGCAACACAATCCCGCTCTTCTTCTACACAGACAGGCGCGGCGATGAAATAGCACCATCAAAAATTTGCAAAGGGTATACTGTTGCAGTTCTCTATGCACAACAGCATGCATTTGCATATTCTGAACCAGGAATTCGTCTCGAAGATTCCACACTTATTAAGGTATGCCCGGTATCTCTATCTGGCTAATTTTATTATTACCCATTTCTAACCCATCTCGTCACCCTCACCCTAGATTTTTCCACTGTCGCTAGATAATCTATTAGGGTTAAGCGACCGAGTTCAGAGGTTCTTAACGGAATCTAATGGCCTGAGAATCTGCCACGGGTGCGATAGGCAGGCTATGTCTTTGAAGAAGTGTGCGAAGTGCTCTCTATTCTGGTACTGTGATGAGGTAAGACAGTAATAATCCGTCTGTAATATTCCATTATAATGCTAATCAGATCACAATAAGGCGTGCCAGAAGGTAGGCTGGGTCGAGAAAGGCCATAAAGCAGACTGCAAGGCCCTTCGCGATAGTGATCTTAAAGGACTTCTCTCGCTAAGCTGGGATAACTTTCAAGGCTTCATTAGGTTTCCTTTAGCTCATGTATGCTAGTAGTGGTGACTAAAGGGAGATGGGTTAATCTCCCAAGATAGCGATGGCGAAACTACCTGGATAAGATTATTCTTAGATAGAGATAACTTTGGGCGTTTGAACAGCCTTAGAATTGTCTCTGGCTGGTTCAGCGCGCCTACTCGGATGGCTTTAACTCGATCTTTCGGTTTGTCATTAGTGGCCTCGAGCCAAACGCACCTATATTGAAACATGATTGACGATGGTCTCTGATATGCTGGAAATCCTAATTCTGAAGACTTGGCCATTTCCAAAAGATATTAGAACCCTCGACATCTGCCAAGGGGTTGCCCTCGCCCTGTCTGGCGCTTCCATGTTGCTCGTCAAAACCACATTTGATGTAGAATCCATCTTTACCCAATGCACTCACAACTGAAGCACAAACGCCTTCAGTCTGAGCCTTCTCCAGACCCCATTGTACCAATTTCTTGCCTACACCTCTTCCTTGAAAGTCTGGGAGTACTGCTAGTCCCTCGAGATACCAGGATTCGGCTCGTTCCCCGCTCCATATATGGTCAAAATGAGGATACGCCCGCTCTATGATATCTTCCACTTCTGGATCAGTTGCACGGTTTGGCCAGGCCCAACCATGTACTTTCATAGCAACAGAAGATAAAGGCTTGAGTAAGTTCCCTGTAAAACCTGTCAGCGGAGTTGAAGATCATTAAGAAAAACAAGTTACTCACGAGGATCCAGATACGAGCATTCAAGCTTTCGACCGCCGTCTCCCAATCGTGCCCATTGCGCAATCCCGGCGATAGTTTCTCTGCCACCCTTGTCTTTACTCACAGCAACAATCCATCTCCACCGATAATCCCAAAAGTTAACGCGTGCCCGTCTCAACCAGTACAAGTCTACATCATCGGGGTACATGTCACGATGAGGGTGTATGAGATCTGCGAATAAATTGTCCTCCCAGAATGCCTTTGCCATGACATGTGCAATTTCGGGAAGTTCGTTGTAACGCGCATCGCGCAATGCAATTTCAGACGTGATGTTTGTTGTAGACATGTTAATAGCCCTTGGCTGATCGTTGTGATGTTTTGTGTCGGCGGTAAATAAACGCGATATAAGTTTAGAATCGAAAAATCTTGTCTTATCTCGACCTTATACCGCGCCGATTGGGTTTGAATAGTGGAAGTGAATACTAGATGTAAAATCACTAGAATGGTTGTCCTTTTTGGTTGCGGGGTAGCCTGTCCTGCATTTCACTGGAGCGTATGGAGGAGTACGAACAACTTGACAACACAGTTATTTGCTTGTGGCACAATGATCAATAATAACCCACCCCTGGTACTGGGTGAGGATAGGGGCCCGATTGGTGCGGTGCACCCGTTACAGCAATCCCTGCATGGCCCAACTGAGGGTGTCAAGGCTTCAACGGTCGGGGAGTGTTCCGTGACATGGATATAGCAAGGATGTTGGCATTTTCTTTGCCGCATTGCATGCATGGCCAGCTCAATAAATTTCTTACCAACAGAGTGGATAAAAAGGCATCAATCAATTGATCTAACTATTATCCACTCTGTTCAGTTGATAATAATAATCGATCAATGGTTGAATTGAGCCAGTACTCACTGTTTAGTCAGAAAGTGACAAAGCGAAAATAAAACCCTAAGAGCTCGGCACCGACTATTTTGCCTCAGTTGAGAAGACAGCTTGTAATGAGTATTTAAATTTTGGCTATTTGCCATCGTCGTACGGAATACCCCATGCCACCTCTTTGGTATTAATCATCTCTTGACTACCAGCCCGGGAACTTCGCCCTTCTCCTGATACATTATCCCGGTCATATACCGTCGTCCTTTGGTTCGATACCCTGTCTAAACTCCAGTTGCTATGTCGCCCGCGCGAAGCTCTATAAGTGGTGTGCTTCACAGCAATGGCTGTCGCCGAGGTAGTCACAGAACAACTTCTTCCCAATGACTGAAGTGCATACGCGTCGGTAGTTCCAGACATGGTCAGGTCGAAGGCCACTGGAAATCCCATTCCTATGGAGAAAGACTTTAGGAAGTTCTTCAGATTGGGCACTGTGGCAGATATGAGAGACCAAGCAATCATGACTTGCTGCCATAGTAGAGCATCTGTGACAGCGAATTGTGGTTCGGAGGCGGTTGGGTATGTTCTACAATACGCAAGATGGACGGCCGAGACGGCGACAAGCGGTAGGCGGAATGAAAATGCCATGACGATCTGGCACTTGCGGGCAAACGGAGTTTGGATGGACCAGGACAGTTGAACTACCAGTAGCCACATAAGGATCTCGGTCGCTATGTCAATCGATGTGATTACATTCCAGCGTAACGTCTACCATCAACACTTGAGTTAGCTTCCTGCTAACAATCTTCCGACCGACAATATTTCCTCATACCTGGCCGGGGCATTGATTCACGTTATTGACAGTTAACAGAGCATCAGCGCGACAGTCGATGAGCCACGCCAGACTGGAGCTAACACACCATACTGCTGTGACCATCGCCAGGCCTATACAGAGCTTTTTACTCATTCCAGATTTAGATCCGATGATACGCAGGACGAGGGCGAGGACGGAGCATTTCGCTAGGCCGAGGGATAAGACACAGAGAATATCGGCCGCAACGGTGGACTTGTTACGGTTTATTAGTTGATCCCATCTTGACATCGTAATAAGCCCACCTTCGAAGATATTGCCCATTGCGCCGATACGGTGATCGAGTTGAACTTCGCCAGGCCACTTCCCAGGCCAATAAAGATGGCAATCGATTGAGCTAAGTGGCAGATCTAGGTGGGAACAATCGTCTTAGCATCTTCGTAGAATCCCATCCATATTACATGAGGTTATTACCGTCGCCAAAGTGAACAGGATGTCGTCGAAGCCGTACATCTGGTACTTGATGTAAGCTCGTGCTAAAGCTACAAGTCCAGAGTAGATCAGCGATAGAATCGTCACAATCCACAACTTTCCCGCATGGTCGTTAGATGTAACAGGAGAAAAGCGACTGGAGTCGTTGATTGATGCATTTGGATCCATAGCTAGCCGTCTGCTGGTCGAATTGGAGAAAGGTGAGGAATGAAATATTGCATCTTTGAGGAGATGGGAAGCAGATATTTCTACGAGCCACACAATCGAGGGACTCTCAGGGCTGGTAGTCAAATTTACTGCATTCTTAGAGAAGATCCTAGATCAAGAGTGTGGTTCAAAGGTGTTGGTTGATAGGTACGTACGGAACTCGTAATACTGCAAGGTGATAGCATAGATACCTGTCCCCTAATTTCCGGCCAGCTGGGAATTTACTGCTGCAAGATTTGCTCCATTACTTCCAGGGACACAACATAGCTCAAGGACCATGTACAGTGATAGACCAGTAGTACTAATATACGTATTCAAATAAAACAGAAAAGGCTAACTGCAGGGAATGTGCAGCCAAAATAACTCCTTGTTTTTATTGTGCTCTCAGCGATATTCTTGACAGTTTTGAACATGTGATGAGCGGTATATCACGGCGCGTTATTTCTTGGCATCCGGATTTTATTACAGTAATCCATGGACGGTCCAGGGCCACGGGCATAAAACCCCTGTAGAGATGGTGCCTGTAAAGGGCCAACAGAACCTTTGTAGAAACTGAACCAGGGTGATCAAGCCGTGCAACACCAACAAGAGCTGTTGGTTCGAAAGAATTGACAAATCTGGTTGCATTGTTCCACTCGGCTTTACTGTTATGCCGCACTTCTGCAGCTATGTTGCTCGAGGCTGCAGATGTGTCCTCGTGATTGACCCTCTTCTCTGTTTTATTTTATTTTTACTTCCCAGGTTTCGCTTTTCTCTTATCTCGTGCTTTGTGGACGCGTTGACACAAAAGTTGCCAACACCGCCAACATGTCATCCAACGGCAAACAATCACACGACATCCAGAGCGCCGTGGTAGGCATTAACGATAATGGCCATGTCGACGAGAAGAATGGGACCGACGCCGATCGGGCAGACATGTACCGTATGGGCAAAACCCAAGAAATGAAGGTTCGCGCCAATTCCGTAGCTCTCGATCCCTGTGGAGATATGCTGATGAGAAATGATAGAGGAATTTTCGATTTTTGTCGATTTTTGGCTTTTCCATGATCCTCATGGCATCGTGGGAATTCTCGTTGAGGTAAAGCTATTCCCAAAAGGATAATAATCGGTTGGCCAACTAAGCTCGTTACTTGTAGTGTCTCAACCATAGGGCTCCTGAATGGCGGTACCGCCGGGTTGATATGGATGTTCTTTATATGCTGGATGGGATTTATACTAGTTAACACCTCCATGGCCGAGATGGCTTCAATGTAGGTCGCACTACTTGGGTCGTACATTCATGGCCAGACTGCTAACGTGAGCATTTGACAGGGCACCCACAAGCGGAGGACAATACCATTGGGTTTCCGAATTCGCACCTCCCCGGTACCAGAAGTTCATAAGCTATCTCATGGGATGGATGTGTGTCCTCGGCTGGCAGACATCATGCGCTTCTTCCGCCTTCATTGCCGGGACCCAGATACAGGGCCTTATTGTGCTCAACAACCCGAACTATGTCCCCGAACCATGGCATGGAACACTTCTCACCATCGCAGTAGCTGCCTTCTCGGTCCTTTTCAACACTCTACTCGCCAGGAAGCTGCCATTGATCGAAGCCATCGTCCTGATCATCCACATCTTTGCATTCTTTGGCATTCTTGTCACTTTATGGGTTCTTTCACCCAGGGCTGATGCCAACGCCGTCTTCACGACCTTTAGCGATGGCGGTGGTTGGAACAGTCTTGGTGGCTCCACGCTGGTCGGTATTCTTGCAGGTGTTTTGCCATTGCTGGGTGCAGATGCCGCTGTGCACATGTCAGAGGAGCTGCGCGACGCCAGCCGTACCCTGCCTCGCTCCATGATCATGACAACAGTCTTCAATGGAGCTTTTGGATGGATAATGGTCATCACTTACTGCTTCTGCATTGGCAATCTCGAGGAGGTTATCATGTCCCCAACAGGCCAACCCTTCATGCAGGTGTTTTACAACTCGACCCAGTCAGTAAGCAGTGCTACTGCCATGGCATCCTTTATCGTCGCTATGACTGCCTTCTCGAATCTTACTATGGTGGCCACGTCTTCGCGTCAGCTCTTTGCATTCGCCCGCGACCACGCTGTTCCCTTCAGTCCTTGGTTCTCTAAGGTGCCAGCAGGATGGGATGTCCCTATCAATGCCATTTTAACAACCTTCCTTTTCTCCAGTCTTCTTTCCCTCATCAATGTTGGCTCGGCTGTGGCGCTGAACTCTATCACATCCCTGGCAACATCAGCGCTTCTTTCCAGCTACATGGTGTCTATCGGTTGCATGATCTGGCGTCGCTGCACAAATAGCCCACTCCTTCAATCCAAGTTCAGCTTGGGCAGATGGGGTCTCGCTATAAATATTGCCTCCGAGGCCTTCCTTATTGTTATTTTCGTTCTCGCTTTCATGCCTGGCAATCCGAACCCCACGGCGGCTGAGATGAACTGGAGCATTCTGATCTATGGCGCTGTTGCAGTTTTCTCCTTGATTTACTATGTCTTCCGTGGAAAACATCGTTACAGAGGCCCAGTCGCCTATGTCCGAAGGCTAGACCAATGAAGAGCAGCAGTGTGGGTGGGTTCTACATACCAGAGGGCACTAGATCAAAAGTATACTACAGCAGTCATCAACAGTTGAACGAAATCCAACTGCTTTCTTGTATCTCACGTTTATTCCACTTATTAGTTTTCTACGTCCAAGAAACTCTTTGAATACTTATTTAACAGCTCGCACTAATCACTAGCATGGTAGGTAAATACCATTCATGCCCAGTTTCGGAATAGATACTCCTGCTTAATGTTAGTGATAGTGTTTCAATGGTCTGGTACAGTTACAACCAACAAAACTCCACAATCCACATCACACATGCCAGTTCACTTAAGTCGGATGACGATCTCTTGCAGCTACCACGATTTGGCCTATCAGCTTCCGCGTGGCAGACAATGCATGAGCGGAACCCGTTCCATGGATATCCAGGTATTGATCAAGTCCACATCCTATTGATGAGACTAGCTTCGGATAAAGACGGAGAGTCACTCTCTTATTCGACGTTAATGTGATTTTGTGAGGTGCCTATTCCTTTAGGCGATCAGATACGGATACTTATCCCCCTTTTCTCCTCGGACGTCTGTCAACTACTAGTTAAAGCGTAATTGGGGATTGTTTTGGGCATAGGCTAATAAACGGGGAGGCGCTCTTAGATCACCTTTCGACTAGTTCGGTTCCTTGAGAGAGAGCAGATTGATAGAACTCAACGTATATGCTCTCGGACCCTAACTCAGTGGGCCCCTAGTTGTGGAACCATTTTTGCCCCCGGGGGGATAATTTGAGGAATGGAGAATGACTGTAGATGATCCTACATATTGCCCAGTGTATCTGCATTTCGACACAGCCTATGTTCAAAGTCACGATCTGAGGATGTCCGTGCAAGCTTCAACGTTACAAGTCATTAATATCCAGGCTATGACCCTAGAATGGCAAGAATGGAACATTTACTCCGTACACTAATATAACGTCGGTCACCCCTGGACTGACCACCACATACAAAAAAGGCGTGATACCTGAGGCGCACACGCTCTTTTTACAAATTAAAATCGCAAGTGATCAGTCGCGGGGGTGGTCGATCCAGGGGCGACCGACGTTGTTGAGTAAATCACTAAACAAACACTATCTCTCGGTATTGGGTAGAAAACGAGACTAGCTTGCTTTGCCATCCGCCGATCTTTAAGCCAGTTTCGTTTTATGTTTCGTGCCACGGTCTTAATCCATGTTAACAATGTGGCACTCCGGTCCAGACTTTACTCTAACCTCGGTATGTTCCGAAATATCTCTATTAGAACTACTTGGTACTCCACAGACATACTGTGACCTGACTAGTCTACCAGATGTGGCCTGCAGATCATGATTGCCCCTGCCATCCACTATGCTCTGTCTTTCCAATGCTCCGATAAATGCGAACGAGCAAGCGGTCAAAGCGGTCAAAGCGGTCTTGGTTATGGAGCAGTTCTTGGGGCAAGCCGTGCTTTTTCAATAGAACTGCGCGGATATTAAAGGTTCGGCTAGCACGAGTCAGGTAGAATGTGGAACAGAGCAGCTGACCTCAATTGCCGAGGGATCGGCCTAGCTCATTCCTTGGGACTTATGCCACGACTAGCGTGCCACTACGCGTGAACTGGTGTTTGAACTTGTCAGTGCACGGTAGATCGACTGAGTCTAATGCTATCTTGGGCTAAACTTGCGAGTTGTGGATACTTGGATGTGATGGGCAGTTCTTCAGTTATTGCAAACGGGTCCACAGCTAAAGTCGAACATACATATGTATATATATCATCATGAAGAAGGTGTTTCTGATCCAAACCCATACACACGCCAACACATCTCACCCTTCTATATCACTACAAATTCATTCTCGCCACAGACATTAGCCATGCGCTTTCAGGTCATTCCCTTCCTTGCCCTCGCAGGGTGCGCAGCAGCTGCTCCCCAGGCTCAGACATCTGCAGCTGGCTGCAGCTCATACACCATAATCAACACCAGAGGTACAGGGGAGGTTCAGGGCCCCTCGTCTGGGTTCAGGACAATGAACTCTAGGATCATGTCCAAGGTACCCGGGGGAAAGGTGTACAACACCGTCTATGCTGCTGGTTTCGATCAGAACTCTGCTCTGGGAACCCAGGACATTGTGAGGAAGGTCAAAAGCGTCGTGGCGTCTAACCCCAGCGAGTGTGTCATTCTTGAGGGCTACTCTCAGGGCGCCGCAGCCACTGTCAATGCTCTCTCACAATTGACTGGTAGCGCATCTGATGCCGTCAAGGGCGTGTTTCTGATCGGCGATCCCCTCCACAAGAGAGGGCTGGAGTGCAATGTGGACAACAGAGGCGGTACCACTACCAAGAACGTCAGCGGCATCTCGGCATTCGGAGCCGCTGGTATTCCCCAGGACTGGATCTCACGAACCCTCGATGTTTGTATCTATGTAAGCATATTCCATGACTGTCAGCCTTGGAACCAATCTGACTAACACAATTAGGGAGATGGTGTTTGCGATACCACGCATGGTTCCGGTATCAATGGACCGCATCTGCAATATCCAAATGATTCGTCTACTCAAGACCTTGGAACAAACTTTGTCATCAAGCAGCTAGGCAAGGCTGCGTAAAAATGTTTCCAGTGGTTAATCGAGTTTTAAGAAAGCAATAATACGGAGATTAATAGAATTCTGTTTGTGTAATTGATTGTGTTAAAGTTAATAGCTATATCTATAATGCTATTCCTTATTCTCAGTAGCCAACCATACCTCCAAGATACGGAGATAACTTCCATTAAATATGAGTTCCAATTGAATTCTTCAGACAAGTACTACTATTCCTTTGACTTTTAAAAGTAAAGCACTCTTCCTATTTGCATAAACAAAGAAGGCTGCAAACCTGGTTACTATCTGCTAAGCTTCTGGTTCGAATAATTCATGATGATGATCTAGGCCGGATCTAGGGTGAACAAACTGTTTGGAATTAGTCTGCCTAGATTTGGGAAACTTATCTATGTGAGCAGTTCAGCTTGCTTAATACCATTTACACGACATCGTTCATGTCTAGAAACACCCGGCATAGTTCCCCGATGTTTCCCGTTACTAGATCCTGACAATCACATCACGCTATCCTAAACTGGAAGTTTAATTCGGCCGATACAACGCAGCATAAAGACCACAGTATTGATTGGCTGATAACGATAGGGTTTATGGGGAGATTGTCGCTTTTCCTTCCCCGCATTCTCCTAGATCACCGGGGTTTGCCAGATAATACCCGGGGAACAGTCGGTTTTAACCAAGATCTCGACTTCGCCGAGGCCATGACTGGAGTCTTTTCAAGGGGAATGGCATAGCGGGGCGAATGCAGCTGGGCAACCCATGGCAAGGAAAGAAACTACTTAAACTGCTGTTGTGGTCACTTCCCAATTGACCCATTGGATACAGGTGGGCATCTGAAGTTACTTGTCTTCCGCATTGTAGTCAGGCCTATCGCGTAGTGTCCCATGCTTGTACTGGCATCTCTTCAACATCTCTGCCAGTTTTTGTAGTTTCGTCTCATCATGCAGTGCCTTGGTAGGTCTCTGCTGGTGTTCTCTTTCTGCTGGAATGCCGTTGTAGCAACCCTCCCCGCCTCATATGATGTCACCTGGAACAAGCCAGGCGTCAATGGCTCGGCCGACTCGATGCCTCTTGGCGGCGGTGATGTCGGCCTGAACACATGGTACGAGAATGGTAAGATAGCCCCTTGAATACAGCTTGGATATATATACACAATACTCAAAGACGGATCTATTCACTTATACCTCGTGTAACTATAGGCACTATTCTCATGTACATTGCCAAAAGCGGCACCTTCGACGAGAATAACTCCCTGCTAAAGCTTGGTCGCGTCAGGCTGTCCTTTGACCCCAATCCGTTTGATAGCAAGTCCTTCGAGCAGAGACTACTACTCAACGATGGCTACGTCAAGTACACTGGCGAGGACAACGCTACTGCCAAGATCTGGGTTGATGTCTTTAACCCCGTTGTCCACATCGAGATCGATAGCCCGGAGAAGATTAGTGTCCAGGTAGCTTACGAGAGTTGGCGTTACCAAGATCGCCCCATTATCAACGAGGAGCGCAACCAGGGTTCTTGGGGCATCTACACCTCGAAAATTGCAAATGGTACCACCTACGCTGATAAAATTGCCTTTCATGAAAACGGCGTACTGATGAGCCATCGCAATGAAAAGCTTGACCTCTGGAACTTTCAAATGAAACAGCAAGGGCTTGAAGAACACTCTGACAAGATGTACAACCCTATGCGCAACAACGAGTTTGGCATATTTGTTCACTCAGAACAGCTCAAGCCCGGTGCTATCACTGATGGACATTATATCAACACAACTTACAAGGCCTGGAACCTTGAGTCCAAGACCACTGGCAAATCTTTCAAGATCGCCCTTTCTATGTATCAGGCACAAACCAAGAGCCACGACGAGTGGTACAAAGGGCTCAAGGCCGTTATCAAATCCGCAATCAAAAATGGACACGACGCTACTCTTGGCTGGTGGCATAAATATTGGGCCCAGTCCTACATCATTATCAACGAGGACAAGGGCGAGAAGGATGCAGGCTTCCAGGTCGGTAAGAACTACCAGATTTGGCGTTACCTGATGGGATGCAACGCAAAGGGAGAATGGCCTACCAAGTTCAACGGCGGCCTCTGGACATTTGATCCTATCTACGTTAACGTCTGGCGTCCCTACACGCCGGATTATCGTCGTTGGGGCGGCGGTACCTTCACCGCTCAAAACCAGCGTCTTCTTTATTGGCCTCTTTTGCGCTCTGGCGACTTCGATATCATGACACAGCAATTTGACTTTTACAAGCGCATCACACCCAATGCGGTTCTTCGCGGAAAGGTCTACCAGGATATTGATGCTGCATTCTTCCTGGAGCAAATCGACAATACTGGCCTGTCTAATGTGTTTGAGTATAATGCTCAGTGGTACGATGACGATGCTAATACCCCTCGCCCCGACTTCTTCCCGGATGGTGAGCTGTGGAATGTCTGGCTCAATCATGTGCAAGACACTGCCAAGTAAGTACTGTTCAATTTGATCGCTTTTTACCTTGAGTATTTCAGACAATTGGCAAAGAGAAAATTTTGATACGTATAGCTAACTTGGTTGACCTCTAGTGAGTTTGCCGATATGATCTTGCAGGCCAACATCTACTCCGGCTATGATGTCAAGCCGTATCTTGAGTTTATCGAGTATCAGCTCGCCTGGTTCGACAAATTCTACACCAGGGAGATGCTGAAGCGCAACCCCTGGCCCTTAACTGGCATGGCTGGAAATGAGTCCCTAGTGATCTATCCTGGCTCTGGCGCAGAGACTTACAAGGAGTCATATAACGCAGTCTCTACTCTCGCTGGTCTGCGTCAGGTGATCAAGGATCTCCTCATTGTTGACGAGTTCGCACTCCAGAACAAGACCTACTATACTAAGTACCTTGCCAAAATCCCAGCAAACACCCTTCGTCAACAACAAGGTCACACTTGCATCGCTCCCGCCGAAGCATACACGCGTGTTCAAAACAGCGAGGTCCCTCAGCTCTACACTGTATTCCCCTGGCCGGAATATGGTCTTGGTCTTCCCAACCTCACCCATGCGATCAACACATACCTCTATGACACCGAGACCTTTGAGTATCACGGCAACACTGGCTGGAAGCAAGATGTTATATGGCTTGCACGCATGGGCTTGACTGCCAACGCCACTGCTATGACAGAGGAGCGTTACGCCCCAAGCAAGGTCTGCAAGTTCCCGACTTTCAAGGGACCTAACTTTGACTGGACTCCCGATCTCAATCACTACGGGTCTGCAGCTATTGGTCTTCAGGAGCAGCTCATTCAAACCTTTGCTGGAAACGATATTCGGCTGCTTGCTGCCTGGCCTAAGACATGGGATGCACGCTTCAAGGTCTGGGCTCCGCATAAGACGACAATCGAGGGCACTGTCAAGGCTGGTAAGATGGAAAAGCTCACTGTTTCGCCCAAGTCTCGTAAGAATGATGTTATTATTGAATGATATCATTAATGATTATGATTAGAGTATCAAAGTTAGTTGAAATAGAGTCTTAGACGACATGATTAATCTACTGTGGCTTAGTCACTTCTATTATTGCAAGAACTGGCTGCTTTCACCTTGATAAAGTAGGACTTCTATTCATTCCGGCCATTTGCAAGATTTTTGGATGAGCTTCATTGTATTTGGTTCGTTCCACCATATTTGGATGACTGAGATATAAGGCAAAGGACCTTGGCAATGAGGAAAGCGCTCGCCGACAGTGGCATGCTATGAAGCAATCGAACGGGAGGCCAAAGAATAGCACCGAGTCTCTACTGGATGAATGCTTTACGGACGGCACGACGACAAGTAAGCATCTCTCTGATTAGAGCGCCTTGTAAGACCTCAGTGAGATTACTAATTCGCTGTCACCTATTTCGTCACTTATCACACCGGCAGCACATACCTCAAGAGCAAGACTCTGTTTGGAAGGCAGCTTGAGTGATTTTCTATTGCTGCAAGGCTTTGTGAGCCATTAACTTCTAGTTTATCTTTTTATAAACCTTGTGCTTAAACTTGAACTGTGTTTAAATCTTTGCATATCTGTGTTACTGTGGTTGGTAGCGTATCTTGCAAATAGTTTTGCTCGGGAACTTTTTTGGATATTTGTAAACTCTACGAGCAGCTTAAAGTTTGCATGCTAATTATGATTTGATGAGGAGCTCACGTGTAGTATTTGGTAAACTGGACGATAATACTACCCAAGTTTAGCCTCAGATGAGGAAGATAGAGATTAATTTAAACCCCTTGCAGACTTGAAATCATAATGGCATCTCCATGTAACTGTATGCTTAAATATCTGTTGCTCAAGCCTGATCTGTGCAAGAAACTAACAAGTTCCTTTTCTGGGACAGAGTTTAAAGGTTCGTCCAAAAAGTTTACAGGAGAAGCTTCACAAACCTAGTTTGAACCTACCAACAGTAACTCTTTGAAATCCCTCAAGCTCTTAAACCTTTGTGAGATCAAAGATTCTTTCCTGTAACCTATTCTCCAGGTTCGACATATAAAATGCAGAAACCCCCCGGGCTCTACTTTTGTTTTCTTCTCTTTTCTTTCTTAACACACACACAACACATCATCTCCCACTCTACCCTTCGAACATTGTTTCGCTTCCACTCACCCTCTACTCACCTCTCACCAACCAATACAGTTATCAACATGGGTTGTTTCTGTTTCAGCAAACCCAAGCCCAAGCCAAAGAAGTACCTGACCAGGGCAGATGTGGACCGCCTGTACCCAGTCAGGCCCCATCAAATCAGGGCCCAACAGATGCAGAAGGCTAGACGGTCGGCTGCTAGACATGCCCCTACCGAGAAGAACATCGGCTGGATTCCCTACAGTGACAGCCCTTATTCATCGGAATAGACCCTTAGTGTAAATTACAGTAAGTCACATAACCAACACTTTACCACGAGATACTGATATCCCTGTTCCAGCGACAAATCGCCAAACCATGACCAGCGTTGGAAACAGGGGTTTGGATCAGGAATCAACATGAAATGTCTGGTCCTCTTGACGTGGATTACAGTTACTTGTCTAAGGAGTTTGGATGGTATAAGATATTGGCTGGAGCTTATCTAGGGTTTGTGTATTCAATACATTTGATCACATCACACATGCAGTTCCCTTCTAGTATCGCCATTAAACATGCAAAGCTGCCACCACTAAAGGGAAAAAGGCGGTTGGATGATCGATCTCAAATAATTGATGTGCGAAAATATTATGTTTTAACGTTGTGATTTCAGGTTTTCGCCATTCAGGAAAAAGCCTCGGCTCCTAGAACTGTTCCTACACTCTTTTACAGCCGACTCAGGCTTACTCAAGCCAGTAAGCTTCCAAGCCCTCAATGAAATCCAAGTCCACGTTTATAAAACTCTTCCACAGATCAACCTCACGCAACCAAGGCTTTGTCTGTATAGCAAACGTAACCGCTGTGCAGAATTTGAGAAGATCGTCTGCGTCCTCGCCCATCACGAGGATCAGATCGCCACGGTTTATCACCCGATCTCCAAATTTGTGCTTGAGCATCTCTAATCTCTTGCCCGTCGTGTGATGAACGCTGTACTCACTACCTGGCATGTCTTTTGGCACAAACTTCCACTCCCACGATCGGCAAAGGCTATCGAGGAAACTGGTATTCGGGCGGTTGAATGGGCCGACCATGAGAGGGTAGTAATGCGGTGCTGACCAGAGTCTGAGTAGTGCAAAACGGGCGTTGTCGTGTTTCTTGGCGAAGTCTTGTGCGCAAGGAAGTACTTTTGGCCATTTAGACGGGTGGATAAAGGTCGGCGGGAATTTCATGGGGAAGTTGCCGTATTGATCCTCGTAACTAATGAAAAGGTCCAACTTGTCTGGGCGATGAGGTTCCTTGTTTGCGGTGGCCATGCCCAGAACGACTTCGGGGTGGTTTTGGACATATGCTGGAGCGATAACACCCGCCTGGTACACTGTAACATGTCAGCTATCTCATTACAGAGAATGTTCAAGGATAAACATACAGTGAGCAATGATGGGTCGGACTGCAAGACTCCATTCCATGGGATAGACATCAGCGTAAAAGCTTTTCGAGTCACTCTTGTAAAACGCCTCCCATTCCTTCCAGAAGTCTTTGTCACGAAACTTAAAGCTGGTTCGTGTTCGTCGATCTGGACGAATCTTGCTTCGTTCTTTGGCGTCGAACAAGCTAGACTGTCTAAACTCATCGCACTGCCTGGACTTTAAGAACATGGTTACAAGCGTCGTGACCTCCGAGTCTGGGAAGAACATAGCGATCATAGCAAAAGCCTGTACTAGATCCTGCACAATGAAAGAGTGTGGCCATGGTGCAGAAGGGTCCTCGGCATAGTCGTCGTCGTCGCCTCGCATTTCAAGCCAGTCGAGAATCTCGGCGATGTACCAAATCCAGTCCGTTGGGCCAGTGTGGGGGGTTTGAAGCATAGCACGGAGTCGATCTTGCAGTTGTTCGTACTTTGCATTGTAGCCCGGCTCAAGATCGCCAGCGTGGAAGGACTCCTTGAAACCTGGTGAATGTTAGTCTTGGTCGATATTACAGACGGTGTACTTACTAAAAGCGCGGTCCCTTTCCATCAACTCCATAGGATCCGAGACATCAAGTCTCTGGTCAAATGACAAACTTTTATGTGCACTGAGTAGCCCAGTCCTTTGAAGGAGAAGCCGCTGGGCCTTGGTAGGTTTGTCGTGACGAGCTTGCTTGAGACCAGTCTCCCAAACCTTTGGTAGACCCCAAATATGTTCTTCATCCCGATCCTTTGCCAAGCGCATAGCCTTCACGGGATCCCTTCCCTTGTTGATAGCGGCCAGCCCCTTGGCAAAATTTCTAGCTTCGCTGGGTAGAACACCCACCTCGATGTCAGAAACTCCGTTCCTAATCTCTCGGAACGCCACAATCGTCTTGTTGGAAGTAAGTTCGTCTGGGAAAAAGGATGGCATCTTCAGCAGCATTTGCTTCGTTGTAGAACATATACGGTGACCCAGCTATGTCAGCATCGGTGCGACACGTCACCTTGCGACCGCTGATATCGAAAAGACGGAACTCTGATCTTTCATCCATGACAGTGTCCCAGATACTCCTGACCTTTTCGCCGGGCTTGATCTGGCGAGTGTGCATTGTCTCTTCGTTTCTGTGGAGGCTTCGTAGAAGAGGTTCCATATGGTGGTACATATCGCGAGGTTGCTTGATGCGCCATGCGTTGCGGAGTTCCTAAACATTTTGATCAGTCCTTATCCAAAGCCTTTCGAATAAGCCAAAAACATACCAGAATGATTGTGTTGTACATATCACTGTACGACTGGCCAGGCACAAAGTCCCAGATGAAGACATCGTAGTAGTCGGAGAATCCAAATCGCCACTCTCGCAAGATGTCTGTCATCTTCATGAATTCAGGACCCATAGACAAGACGGTGTCCCACTCATTCTTAGCCGCTCTTCCGAGCCCTTGCTTCTTGCGATATGTCCAAAGCTGGTCATCGCTGGGTGCAGTAATAACACGACCAGTTTTGCCATCTCGCACCATAACCAAGAGTTCTCCCGTGCGCATCAGAAGATACTGAATAAAGCGACGAGTCACAGGGTCATTCCTCTTCATGTTTCCAACAAGAACGTTTCTCGACTCCACAATGTCATGTTGTCGACGTGCTTGGCTTCGACCGCCGACTTGCCGGTGATGGGTGCTGCGATCGGCATCCAGATCAGTAAAGTATGGGAAGAAACCCAACTGCTGAAGCTGCTGCATGAACCTATCGTAAGCCCAGGAGGTCCAGTTGGACGCTGGGAAGTATTGCCATAGGGCAAGAAGGTTGAGATCAGAGAACTCAGACCAGTTCCTGCAAAGCTGAATGGCATGCTTAAGATCACAGTCCTTGGCCATGACCGAGAACTGAAGCCAACCATCGCGGGACATGGCATTCTCACTGGAGTGGTTCCAGATACTCTTTCCACAAATGCTTACCTTTGTCTTGGCTTTGGAGCGTCGGGACTTCTTGATCCTCTTTCTCTTCCCAAAGCTCTCAGCCTGCTTTAGGATTCTTTGCTTGAACCAGTCGTTGGTGTGAAGATGACGGTACCTGCTATCACCCTTGAGTAGCTCCTCCAAAGATTCTTCTTCATCATCATCGTCGTCTTCAACTGAAGGCTTCTCATCTTCTTTGTCCCCACGGGCAAAATCGGCACAGGCGTCTCGGATATCCTGAAGCGTAGGCTCCGCTACCTTCAAGCATAGATCTCGCAGGTCAGACTCGGCGACAGAGGTATCATTGAGAAACTCATCGACGCTGCTGGCTCGTAAAGCAGCTGGTAGGAGAGAGGCTTGTGCAAGGACAAGCCGGCAGAACAGGAGGAGCTTGATCTCTCGAATGTCACGTATCAGAGAGTCAATCTCATCATCGTCCATCGGCGCTGTCTTGTCCCAGGTCTCGTGGGGATTCTCAAGAGTGCCAACGAGCTGCATACCAGCTATGTTTTTCAGGTTCTTGTTGACTCCTTGACTAAGACGTTTTCTCATCTCTTCTTCGGTCTCGATATTGTTCTTGTCAGGCTCACTCAGGCCAGGGTCAGACTCGTATTCTCCCTTCTGTTGCATGGCTAGAAGCTTGATCTGCCCCACCAAGCCTTTATCGTCTGGATCCGCAGAGATGCCACTCGCAGCCTTTGCATCGGCATTGACCTTGCCTTTACCTCTACTCCTCTTCTTGGCTTTCGCCTTTTTGGCTTGCGCCGTGCCCTGTTCGGACTGTGCAGGTTCCTCTGCCGGGGTGAGGGTGCTGGAGGATGTTTCAGTAGGTGCTGGCTTCTCCTTGGCATCTTCCATGATTTCCATCCAAAGGAAGTGTTTGATCAAATCGATGTATCGATTTCGCTTGTCGTCCTCCAAGTCCTCAATGGGATCCCAAGCCTCATCATCAGACTCATCCTTCATTGCCATGCGCTCTCTGTAAGCATCTTCAAGGAAGGCGTCTTGAAGTTTCTGCTGCTCCTTCTCCCGCGTGAGAGCAAGCCTAGCCTCCAGCTGCTTTATATGGCGTCTGAACAGAGCAGCTTCTTGCTTGATCTTTTTCTGCTCCTTCTCACGATTCACCTCTTCTTCATCTTGTGCGTGTCGAACCCAAGAGTACCACTGCTCCTTCTCGTAAAGAAGAGTGATGTACCTCTTTCTCGCCCTACCCAAAGCCAAGTATGCGATATGTCTGTGGCTAACGAGTTTATCGATATATGCCTGGTGCCCGTAGTCATAATTCATGGAATAGAAGTGTTCATGGTGCCACTTCCGTGCCTCAATCACACGATCGAGGGTATTCCATTTCTCGAACAGATAACTAATGACCTCATCGATGATTTTTGGATCGGTGATAGAGCTGAAGTCATCGTTGGCGAGAGGCGTCGTGGTATCCGCGATATATGATGGAGGAGCATCATCGAGAGTATCAAGCTTTGCATTACGCTTCTTATAACCAATGTACATTCCATGAGCTTGTTTGGCATGATAGTGGCAGAAGAGCTCATTCGCATGCGTGGCTTCTTGCGTACATCGCTGTTTATCAGCCAACCACAGCGCCTGTCGCGAAGATCGGTCAGTGTTTACAATTAGACTGTTGGATTGTATTTTGTCCTACCTGGCATTGCGGCACGATGGGTGCCATGTTTACCCCGTTTTGTGCTTGCTTAATTGTACAGATCAGGGTTAAGGTTGTGCATTCTCATTGTGACGGGACGTTTCAGCTGATACGACGAAAGCTGGCTGACTAACTTCGGGCGGATTATCTTACCGGACAAGTGCCGGTAAATAATAATGCCCCTCTTGTAAACGCGCATCAATTTCAACGCGACGCGTTAAGCTATCCACAAAATCTACTCTGTGCAATTGCTTTTCCCTGCCTATGGTAACACGCTAGTATGAGTCTCAGGGACATGTACGGACGCTCTCTTACCAAACGCTGTACCTAAGTTGCGGAAAAGAATAATGGTCAAATAAGGGATAGTAGGGTTAGGGTCAGCCCGTTATCGCCATTCGCACATATGTCACTCAAGTCATGTTATGGAAACGAATGAGAAATTTGACTTTGTGCTGATTGTGATTTCGCTATGATGTCCTCGTGGGGAGAATCGATCGATATTCAGGCAATAGCACCAACAGGTGAAGCTTGAGAAACCGAAAGACATTTCGAAAGGCTAATATAATACCTTGATGACTTCAGCTGCCTCCTAGCATACCTTCCTGGAACTGACATTATTTATGAATAGCCTATGCAGGCGAAAGATGGTATTGTGTTGCAGCAAATTGAGTCAAAGGTGAGAACCGTCAAGACAAGATACAAGTTTCCGCAGATTGAGTGAGAGCGATATAGGGTAACCACATCCGACCCGTTCAGAACCTCGTGTTTCTCCAAAAGTTTGGTACCGTTGCTTCCCACAGACAGGTCGAGACTCACAATGAAAGAGCTCGGGATGTCGCACAAGGTAAGATGCATACAGTTATATTAAATACGCACCGTTATAAAACACATACTGTTATTTGATCGTGTTTCCTTATCCTCGTACGGGTTTCTACTCAGGCACATGAAGGGCTTAGAATTTATTTTCTCCCACGGCAATTGCGTCAAGTCAAATTAATGTGTATCGTTAAGATAACGTTAAACGAGCTATACCTCTGTCGTAGAACGGCCATGGAGATGTTCCTGAATCTTAGGACCGATTGCAGATGTACCAAACATAAGTCTCAAATCTCTAACAATAGCACCCGGCTGTTCCCATGCAGCGAAATGCCCTCCCCTCTCATGTTCAGCCTCGTAAACAATCGGACCAAGGGTACGGTTCCAGGACTTGGGAAGCAGAATCAGGTCATTCCAAAACCTGGAGATTCCCAGCGGTACATCCATATAAGCCCCAGCTGCAGCAAAGGCTGGAGGGTCACAGTGCTCAAACGTGTAATAGACCTTGCTGGAGGCATCGGGGCCGGGCGTGGATAAATAATAAATACTTACCCAGGTCAAGATCTCTTCGTCGGTCCAGGAGTAGTCATCGCTCCAGTCGTGCAGTTTCTCATAGATCCAAGCCAAGAGGCCGACAGGAGTGTCTCGTAGAGAATATCCTACTGTCATTGGTTTCGTGGATTGTACCTTGTAGTAACCGCTACCTTCTTTATCGAAGGCCGCTGCTCGGACAAGGCCTGTCTGCTCAACCTCACTAAGGGGAGTTGACATGCTTTGTGCGTATAGCTCTGGATGAGTTTCTTTGGTAGGCTGGCTTGGTAAGGGTGTGTTGGTGTGATGCGCCAGGCAGCGTGACGGACCAAACAGCTTAGCCATGTACCGTGAGATGAGACCCCCAACGTCTCCGCCTTGAATAACTGTAATTATTAGTAAAATGGCACAATGACTCGTGCTTGAGAGAGAAGCATACCGTAGTGGTGATAGCCAAGATTGTGCATGAGTTTGTCATATACCTCCGCGTGATGCTCGAGGCCAAATCCCACCTTTGTATCGTTAGCACTGATGTTAAGATTATGCCAATACTAATAATGGACAGACTTACCTTGCTAGCAGATGAGAAGCCGAAGTCAACAAGACTTGGTGCAACAACATGAAAGCTTGGTCCAGTCTTGTCATCACCTTGAACAAGAGGATCAATGATCCTGGAAACCTCATAGAAGCTCCCTGGCCAGCCATGGAGAAAGAGAAGAGGAATGGCATCTGCTTTGGTGCTCTTTTTGTGGACAAAGTGAATGTCAAGCGCCCCAAAATCAGCGATTTTCATAGACGTCAGAAACTGAGGAAGCTGGTTAAGTCGAGCTTCGACATCGCGCCAGTTATAGACAGTCTGCCATACTTCTACCAGCCTTTTGATCTCGCGAACAGGTGGACCTTTGGTCCAAGAGTCATCCTCTAGATCATCCTGGTTGGGGAAGTCGGCAAGAGCTAACTTTTGTATGAGGCGTTCTAGCCTAGACGCAGAGATGTTTATATTGTAAGGCTTGATGGAGGCCATGATGGTTAAGAAATAATAGTTGAGATATTTGATTGGAAGGCAGGTTTTCTTTTCCACTGATTGTGATTGTAAACGAAGAAGATGTGGAATGAATCTTTTTGCTTGCTGTGTTGATGAGCGAC
>ONZP01000407.1:0-35656 GCA_900312805.1 Fusarium torulosum
CCCCCCCCCCCCCCCCACGACTTTTCTTTTGGCGCAAAGATTACCTAACTCCGAAGGGGTGTGGATACTGTTCAGTACCTAATTGGTACTGAGACTGAGAGCAATGGATCGGAATCTGAGTTGTACTGTACCTTAGGCTTGCCTCTGACGGCTTCTTCCCGTACAGCCATCCCGTTATTGCCGTGATGGCGGAGTCTCCACTGAATCTAAAGATTTGAAGTGACGCAGTGGCTGGTTCAAGTGCATTCTTTGCTTCTTGGCTGGCTTACTACCAATTTGAGAGTTCTTCGATTGTGCAAGCCTATGGTCGATGCGAAAGGAGATGAGGAATATTAAGTGCTAGACATCGTAATTGACTGTCGATGGTAAGGAGGTTCCGATGGTCAACCGATCTGATGAAAGATTGACTCCATGAGTCGTTACAGCTTTCCATAACTACAGCACCATGCGGTAAGAGCAGGGACTGAAACGGAACCTAATAAACGTTTTTCACAATATCTGAGTTGGGGATGCCCTCACTTTGATCTAAAGGAAAGAACCCGAGTATGTATCGCACCAGGTGGTTACGGGCTTTCTTGTGCAATTGAAACCTAACATTGCAGCATGGGCTGCACAGGATCGTCGCTCTTGCTATTCTTAGTTGTCAGCTGACTGATCTTCCTAGTCATGGAAATCACGACACCTTGATGAATATCATCGCTTAATTCACGGGTGATCATTGTACGTCTAAGGTCACAATCAAGACCATTTCCAGCAAGACTCGACTGACGGATGGTAACGGGCGGCTATAAACTGACCAAACTGGAAAAGAACCATCCGTTTTAGCTGTGCTTTCACTGAAATTGAAATCTGCGAGCACTTGACGGTAGAAAATGGCGGCTTCTAATCCCTGCAATTCAACAAACCAAACCTAGTAAACGCACTGGAGGCACATCTTCAACTGCACTCCTGAGTTTTCATTGGCCAGTCAGACACATGAGGTTGCAGCTCCAGCCACCACCTCAGCCAATCGGGCGTCTCCATCAGCATCGGGCATCTCACGATTCCCACCCGGGCGCTTAACAGAGGAGAAACAGTGGTGATGGCACCTCGACTCTCGATTCCCATTGGCTGTAGCCTTTAATGCTCATCCTCGAAATGCAGTGATTGGCATCAGAGTATCACTCCAGACGCCCGCCTCCCGCATCTTGGTTGCCGCTCACAGGCTGGCTACAGGTCCTTTCACACGGCATCACAGTGGCATCTCACAGCTCATGGGCCTCTCACAGGTGCCCCCAGCTCCCGCGGTTCCCTCTCAGCCGATGGATGCTCCGTTGTTGGCCACCTCGCAGACCCTTATACGGCTGCCCACCCCCGACCTGGCCGCTTGGGTCTGCTTTTTCCACATCTTCAATCTTCAACTTTGAATCGAAGCTGCCGGTCAGCATATTTGCGAATTTGACGAGCTTCCATCAAGTATATGCTCTGCAGCGATATCGTATGTGGAATCGATTATAGCTGCTACGCCAGTAGCCAACCACGAAAGCCTTATCATCCAAAACAACCACAGCCGTGAGCTCGAATTGTATCACCCCAGTCAACTATACCATAAAACCCACCAAACGACATAATGAAGCTTCCTATCTTCAATCGCTCCCAAAACGAGCATGAGCACACGGACAAACCGGCCAAGTCCAAGGGCTACACTGTCTTCTTTCGAAAATGGCCTCGCCTGGCAAGAAAGGCAACTTGGTGGTTAATGCCTCTTGAGTTGATAGGCGTTGTATCTGCTCTTGTGATCTTCGGCATCTCTCAGCCTGATCTGTACCGTACCGACATGTGGCAGATTGGCTGGCAGCACGATCCGCCTCTCAACTCAAACCCGGCCATGATTCTCTACGCTTACGCCAACCATCGACCTCTGCCAAAGGTTGCTCTTGTATGGACACGAACGTGAGTTTGTCTATGGTTATTCAACCTTGGAACCAACTAACATGATCCAGCTTTACCGACTTCAACGTTGCTATTTCGGTCATCTCACTCTTCTTCTTGCTCGCGAAGCTTACAGCTTTCATCATGAGATGCTGGTACCCAATCTTTGCTACCTTCATCAATGTCTCCTTGGTCGCTCTCTATACTGTCTGTGTCTATGGAACCATTGGACCCGACTATGCCGACCCGCGATATCCCGCGCCTGTAGCTTGGTACTATCGAATTGGGTGCGACATTGCCAAGCCGTATGGAAAGTACAAGAGTTGTATGATTGCCAAATACTCACTTGTTATTGGAGTCTACATGGTGTAAGTAACACCCGCAAGACATATCTGACCTTGACTTTTGCTAACGGAGTTTGCAGTGCGCTTTATCTCTGTAACCTGGGCTGCTGTATCTACGCCATGCTTCCCAACAAGATAAACGACATTTCCGACGAAGACGAAGAGGAGGAGGGATCCACGACTTCGGAACCGAAGGAGCGAGGCGTCTGGGAAATGCACAACATGAAAACCCCTAGCATTCGATCGATGCCATATACTCCCCGAACACAGGCTTTCCATACTCTGGATCGCCAACTGCCCCTGCGATCTCAGCAGCAAAGGTTCGGATGAACGACGATGAATGAATTGGAAAGAAATGTATGGGAATACGTCTATGATCGGACTATACTATCCTTAATTAGCATTGGGAGTTTGGAGTTTGGGATGATATACCAGGAAACGAAGACAGGGCCCAACGAGGCAAAGTTTCCTTACATTATTTACTACTTAACAAGAACATGAGGTACTTGCACTGCTACTCACTTACAATTTCAAATATTGATCGCGTAAACTTGCCTATTCCGTAAACTTGCACGGCCCGGCCTATAAGTGAAATACGGGGGAGAGCTTGGATGGGTCCACACTGGACTTGCCGGTATCAGTGCTCGGAAGGGGAACCAAGCAGCCGTGAGGTTAGCAAATGCGAGAAGTGACTCAGTATTGAAGAATTCGCAAACGGTTTCCGGTCTCTGTTAATGATATGCCGAACTTTCTCATTGCCGGTCCCGCCGGAGCCGAATTTGGCGGTTGAGGTGCCGGCTCCGGGGGATTTTAGCCAACCCCACACAAGCTTGAGCCCAAGCTTTAACAAGACGTCACCCCGCCACCACCAACTCCAAGTTGACACAATCATCAGCAGAGTCAATATACCTCTCTTGCTGGACTACCTATTTCTCAATTGACTGACTATACATATTACTTTGTCTTCAATTGAAGGTCTATATAATTAAAATGGCGCTTCTTCAACGCTTGGTAGCCCCCTCGTCGCGAGGTGCGCTGCGACAATCTCCAGTTATCACCTTGATGATCACAAGAAAAGCATCCAATGTTGCTCCCCCAAAGGTACTCGTCGCTCACTGTATTAAAGTCTACGGAACTGACATCCTTTAGCTCAAGGATCCATCCCTTTTGAAGCAGGATGTCTGCTATGTCAACGGCGAATGGGTCAAAGCCCAGTCCGGCAAGACATTCAAAGTCAATGGTGAGCCTCAACCTCCTTACAGTCTACTCAAATACTGACAAACAAGACCCGTCTACTGGCGATCTCATTGGAACTTGCCCCGAGTTCAGCTCCAAAGATGCTCAATTGGCCATTCGCGCTGCCGCTGATGCTTTCCCTTCGTTCCGCGCCAAGACAGGCCGTGAGCGATCCAAGCTGTTGCGCGCTTGGTATGACCAGATGACAGCCAACGCCGAAGACATCGCAAAGATTATCACCTGGGAGAATGGAAAGCCTATGGCCGATGCCAAGGGTGAGACAACTTACGCTGCTAATTTTCTGGAGTGGTTCAGCGAGGAGGCGCCGCGAGTATATGGCAATACAATTTCCAGCTCAGTGCCTGGAAACCGTGTGTGGACTATCAAGGAACCCGTCGGAGTTTGCGGCTTGATCACACCGTAAGAAAATCCCTTACATTTGGAATTCATCGCTGACTTATCCTAGATGGAACTTCCCCGCTGCCATGATTACTCGAAAGATTGGACCTGCTCTGGCAGCAGGTTGCACAGTTGTTGCAAAGTCCCCTGCCGAGACACCATTTACTTCACTCGCCCTGGCCGAGCTAGCTCACCGCGCAGGCATCCCCAAGGGTGTTGTAAATATCGTTACCTCACATGAGAATACCCCCGAGCTTGGCGAGCTTCTCACGACAGACCCTACCATCCGAAAGGTCTCTTTCACCGGCTCCACCGGAGTTGGCAAGCTTCTTATGAAGCAGTCATCCGGTACCCTCAAGAAGCTTTCGATGGAACTCGGTGGCAATGCCCCTTTCATTGTGTTTGATGACGCTGATGTTGATGCTGCCGTTACCGGAGCCATCGCCTCCAAGTTCCGATCTTCTGGCCAGACTTGTGTTTGCGCCAACCGAATCTATGTCCAGCGCGGCATCTACGATGAGTTTGTGTCCAAATTCACCGAGAAGGTCAAGGCCTTTACTGTCGGAAACGGGTTTGACCAGGGGGTTACACATGGACCCCTTATCCACGATCGAGCAATTGAGAAGGTCGAAGCTCACGTCAAGGACGCCGAGAAGAAGGGCGGAAAGATCACCATCGGAGGCAAGCGACTCAGCGAGCTCGGATCCAACTTTTACGCGCCCACCGTCATCCGCGATATGACTTCCGAGATGGACATGGCCTCCCAGGAGACCTTTGGACCAGTCGCTGGTCTTTTCCCCTTCGAGACAGAGGAGGAGGTAGTCAAGATGGCCAACAACACCGAGGTCGGACTAGCAGGTTACTTCTTCTCACGAGATCTCGAGCGTGTTTATCGCATCGCTGAGTCCCTTGAGGTGGGTATGGTTGGAGTCAACACTGGCCTCATTTCTGATGCTGCTGCACCGTTTGGTGGTGTCAAGGAGAGTGGCTTTGGCCGTGAGGGATCGTTGTATGGAATTGGAGAGTACCAGATTACCAAGATGATTACGTCTGGAGGTATGGGTAAGCCTCTTCAGTCGTAGGTGTAATGATATGATAGCTATAATTTGGTATCTAATGAAGAATGAAAATATCGCCAGTAAAGTGAGGCATGAGACTGGCTGTGTTTTCGAGATTGATGCAGTGATTGACTTTGAGGAATAAATAATTCAAACCTTACCCTTACTTTAAGGAATCTGACATCACTCACTTGATCTGTATTGAAGCTTTGGGAAGGTAACAAGCAAAGACACAGTGATGCTCTCCAACGTTCACATATTGTCATGTATGGATGATGTGCATTAAACGAGTCTTACGAGTTACGTGCATCTTTGTGATTCAGGATTCTGTGGCTAATGACCTACTAATACCTTTCAAACCCTCTCGAAGCCGTCACGCTAAACATGCGCTTAGACACGGGCAAGGGGCTCGCCGTTCTGGATCTTCCTCTGTCCGTACTTCTCGAGACGGATAGCCTGGATGGCGATAAAGCCAGAGGTATCCTGAGGAGTCCAGTTCATGTCGAGGGTATCCATGCTGCTCTCGTCGGCGGAGTAGAGGTTGGAGGTCTCGCTGGAACGTCCGACGACGTAGGCGCAGCCCTTGTAGGCGACGAGGCTGACCTTACCCTCGACTTGGCGCTGGGAGAACTTGATGGCATGCTCAACGAGCTCACGCTCAGGGCTGAAGTACATGCCTATTTTAGGAGTTAGGACATCCAATTTGTCGGCTGGGTGTGAGTGTGGATGAAGGTTACTAACCGTTGTAGATGCAGTCTGACCAGTCCTTGGAAAGACGGTCGCGAATGGTTCGCACCTTGGAGTCCATGACCATACCCTCAAGGTCAATATGAGCCTGGCGAAGGATGGTAAGACCAGGGGTGTCTAGAAACAATATTAATATGACTTTCCCGTCACTGAGCCAAATCTGGTTACATACCGTAGCAGCCTCGGCTCTTCAGGCCTGGAAATCGTTAGCAGATAACACAACAGACAGCGTACATTTCTGGATGGACGGGAGCTCACCGATAAACCTAGACTCAACAATGTCGACACGTCCAATACCTATGTTTGGTCAGTAAAAGGTCAACAGCGTTCGAAGCGTGAAGCCTTACCGTTGACACGGGCAATCTCATTGGCCTCCTTGAAGATCTCCAGGGAGCCAGTGATGGTCTTGTCGCCGACCTCCAGCTTGACGGGAACACCCTCCGCGAAGTGAACGGTGAAAGGAGTAGGCTTGTCAGGAGCGTTCATAGGATCTACGGATAAAAGTCAGTGTCTATTCGCTTTAGTTATAACGTCCAGGGGTATCTTACCAACTGTGCGCTTCCACATATCCTTAGGGGGCTCGAGCTCAGTTTGCTCAAGGATCTGATATGGTCAGTATAATGTAAGATAGAGTCCACGAGTGTAGGGACTTACACCGGCCTCGTACGAGCAGTGGATGATGTTGTCATCCATGGACCAAGGTGCCTTGGGGGTAGAGCTGACGGGGATCTTCTGCTCGTCGGCGAACTTGAGCAGATCGGCACGTCCACTGCGCGGTTGTTAGTTTGGCTACAAGAAAGCGAGACTGGATCACATACGCAAATCGGTTGTAGAACTCGGGCATGCGCCAAGGAGCGACGACCTTGAGGGTGGGGTCACAGGCCTTCCAGGCGAGCTCGAAACGAACTTGACTAGAGAGATGTAAGTACTACGCTGGAGGCTGTTTGGAAAAGGAGGCATACTCGTTCTGGAAACGTTAGTAACATGAACATGAAAGAAGGGGGATTGGAGGACTTACACCCTTGCCGGTACCTGAAGAGATAGGAAACCTATGTTAGCCAATTGTTTATACAGACAGCAAGCAAGCTATGACTTGTCCAGGAGGCTGCTTACATCCGTGGCTGAGGATCGTGCAGTTGTGCTCCTTGGCAGCCTTGACCATAGATCGAGCGATCACAGGACGAGCAAGACTAGTTCCGAGAAGGTCTACATGATGTTAGCCGAGCTATCGATGAGTGTTTGGGATGAGTATCTTACATCGGTCCTCGTAGATGGCGTTGCCTAGATATTTCGAGCGTCAGCAAATATGTTAAACTTACATGTAAGTTAAGTCAAAGCAAGTGAACGTACACTGAATAGCAGGCCAAACCAACTCGTCAATGAGCTCCTGCTGGACATTCTCGATGATCATGCGCTCAGCACCGAGCTTAATGGCCTTGTCCTTGACAGCATCGAAGTCCTCCTCCTGACCACAGTCGGCAAGGAAGCACACAACCTCATAACCCTGCAGAACCAACCATCGGAGGATGGTGCTAGTGTCAAGACCTATTATATATATGAGCATTGAACTTGAGATACTCTCTTAAGTGTGCTCAACTTACCACCTGAGTAGGCACTGAATTACGTCAGTTTGTCAGTGACTCAGTTTATGTCTTGTACCAGTTATTGGAAGGGACTCACAGGCAAACACGTTCGGGAGCCATTGTAAATGATTTCTTTTGAAGTCGAGGAGATGACCTAAAGTGGTAAGTGCGCAGATATAGACCCAAGAGTTTGGATACAAAAGGTCTACAGGTAGCAAAGCAACTTTTTGGTATCAGGTATCAGGCACAAAACTCGGCGGGGGATGTCTAAAGCTAGCAAGGCTTTCGGATCTCCAGCTCCGAAATCGGCAATTTTTGTGGGATTGCCGTTTACCCTGGAAAAGGTTAGTCTTATCTGCCTTTAGCTGCTGTGAAGTGATAAGGGCCGCCCAACCCTGAAGTTATGGAGTGGATCTGATTGGGCAATGTCTCATCACTTCACTCAACACTTGACGAATGCTGAGGTCCAAACTGTAGGGCTGAGTCTTTGAATGACAAGGTTACATACAGTATAAACAGTTGTTTATGCTCTTACTATTAACGTCTGTGTAGCCTTTCGAGAATAAAAGAGACCTGAACATTGGGGCTACTGAGACTCGGGGAACGATGCTATCTGCCTACTGATATAGAATGCTACATACATACAGACAAGGAAGACAGCCACGATAGATGATAGTGCTTCCCTTTTGAGAAACAGATAGATGTAAAATCTAAAATAGTGTTATTACGGCGATCTGACAAGCCTAATACGAGCTAGGAAGGTACTTAATTTACCATCTCGTTTTGAATCTCTCACGTCTCACTCAGCCCTATGCGAGTAGAACTCCATTTTACCCCGCAAAAGCTTAAGTACTAGGCTTGCAAGCCAAAAATATCTTTGGGTCGTGTCACAACACCATGACAACGAATAGACATGATGATCTTGGCAGGGTTCGAACCTGCGATCCCCTGTGATCACTGAAACGCATCGCATTCTGTAAGACAGGTGCCCTAAACCACTAGGCCACAAGATCGTGACCTTCTTAAGGCTTCAAGATGTATATATACCCCTCGCGAGTTTCGCAACAATGCCTGCTGTTCCAGGTGCTCCAAGGAAACAAGTAATAAGTTAGCATAATACTCGAAGGGTATTATGTTCGCCTCCGTGCGAGATAAGTATAGTTCAATGCCTTCTTGGTAGCCAGAAGGAATTTATACGACTGCCGACCGAGTGTTTGAGGGCGGAGCAAGGAATGATCGTGCACATCAACGAAGTAGTCTCGGTCAATGGACATGTCAAGTCTAACAAAGTCATTGCAATTGAGACTATTCAACTGTTTTGACTGGCAATTTGGCGTCTTTAAAGGAAGAAATGTAGATAGAGCCGGCATCTGCAGCTTGTCAAGGAGAATATCTTAGTGTACATCATCAGGGTCAATGGAATTGGTTCATGAACAAAGTGATGAGAGGAATGGCTAATTATGTAATACTAGTTAGTATAATCGATCTCTTCCGATATTTAGTACAATACAAGTCTAATATAAATGCTGATAGAGAGTCGACCATATTATTCTATGGCGGGCTCGATATGCTAGTACAACAGACCATTTGCGAGACAACCCACGGTTTCATTTAGCAAATTTCAGTATAAAACGCAAAAGTCATCCCTCGAAGTAGGTGTTTCAATTTCTAAAGTCTAATATTGTCATGAAACCTCCAAGAACTTTTCCAGCTTCATTTTTGTTGATCTCCATCTGGATGCTTCCATGTCCTACCAAAGCCTTATCTTATCAATGCCAATCCCGGAGCTGATCTGACGTCGCGCAGGAATTTCGACCCTCACCTGAAACCCCCAATCAACAGCCTCGACAACTTACACCCACGACACACTCATCACAATGGCAATGTCACGAGCCAATGGTCCTATGAGGACCTGCCTGCGCCAGCTCGTGCGCTCAGAGGCGTATGTCCCCGTCGCAAAAGCTCATCAATATAATGTCAAACTCACTGACCAACCTCGCAGACCAGCTCCCCTCCGTTCCATAGTCGCTACCCCTCGCTTCTTCAGCGCCTCCCCCTCGCTGCTCAAGAAGCGTAAGATCACGGCGCCCAGCAACAGCCCCAATAGCGCCACTGCTAAGGCGGCGGCTGGGTCCATGAACAAGGCAGAGTATGACACCGCGAAGGTACCTATGCCGGACCCGGAAGATCCTCTCGACTTTACGGCCGTTATTGCTGCGTATGCACCTATCGATGCACATTTTAAAACACACTTGGCGAGTATGATACATGGTGGACGATTCAACCCGACCAACTTGGGCTCGCTGCCCGTGGCCGTCAAGGACGAGGAGGGCGCCGATGCTTCATTTCCCCTGCGAGAGCTTGCGCAGGTCGTCCCGCGATCCGGACGAGCTATCTCACTGCTAGTAAACGACAAAGAATACATCAAGCCCATCATGTCAGCGGTGCAGGCAAGCCGCGAATTCAACCAGCAGCCCCAGCGATCAGAGGATAACGAGCTTGAGCTGCTTCTCAAGGTGGAGCTCGAGCGCAAGGACGACGTTGAGCGACGCATCAAGGAGGCGGTGCAGCAGTGGAAGGATCGCATTCGTAACGCCAGATCACGACATGAGAAGACGCTCAAGGACTGGAAGAAGAACGGCACTGTGCTCCCCGACATCGTCAAGAAGGCCGAGAAGGAGCTGCAAAAGGTGCAGGACAAAAAAATGAAGGAGATCGACCAGGAGGAGGCACAGACGATTCGTCAACTATAGATGCACGAGGGCTGGTATTTGTATGATAGATGCAGAATATTTTTGTAGTATTACATATCGTGACAAGTGTACACTGATCTTAAGATCTTACAGTTCTAAGTGCGCGCCTTTCCACCTTTTCCACCAGCGCCCTTGGACAAAAGCGACGTCAACTTTGTCTCAAATGAGTTGACGTCGTTGGTAGAGTACGTCTCAGCCCGGAGATGCCATGAGCGGGATAGGCCCACGGGGTCTGAAGCAAACTTGGGTGTCTCGTGCTGACCCTGGATAGCTCGCTGTGTGATAACCTGGCGGACAGACTCCTCAGCATCGGTGATAATAGGGCCCTTGGACTCCTTGCCCTCAGCCTGAAGCTTATCCTGGAGGTGCTTCTCAGCAGCCTGCTTGGCGTTGGCATCGGCAAAGAAGCGAATACCGCCGGCCTCGATCTCAGAGGCGTAGTGGCGAGGTTGGAAGGCTTGCGGTGCGCCGACATGGTCAGCTGTGCCGAGAACGCTGAGGTTCTGAAGAACAGCAGCTGATTTTCCAGAGGTAGTGTTTGGTGCGACGGGTGCGAATTCGTTGATGGACTCGATTGTCAAAGAGGGTGCCCACTTAGAGGTCATGCCGAATCGAACACTATCGTCGAATGATTGCTCATCGGGATCCAGATTGTTGAACTCGTTTTGGTTCTTCTTCCTGTCCTTGTCGTCGTCATCTCTTCGTCGCTCGGTTTTTCCTCCTCGGCCACCACGTCCTCGGCCACCACGACCGCCACGGCCTCTGGCATTAAAACCACCACGACCCCGACCTCTCGTAGGTGCACCGGTTGGTGAGGATGAGCGATCCTGACCTGAAAAGCCTCCCCTGCCTGTGAAACCACCTCGTCCAGTAAATCCTCCCCGTCCAGTAAATCCTCCTCGGTCAGTAAATCCACCTCGTCCGGTAAATCCACCTCGCCCACGAAGACCACCCCGTCCACGGAGCTCACCACCACCACGCCCTCTGAAACCTCCCCGGCCGCGCATGGGCATATTCTTTATATCGATGACCTTGGGACCGCCAGCCTGACCAGAAGGACGGCTCCCGCCGCGAGTGGCCGGTCTCGGTGTGCTGGGACCATCGGCGGCCTGGATCTGTGTGGTCGAGAATTGGCGGGCGTAGTTTCGGAAGGCGTCTGAGGCCTGCTCGAGCTCTGGCCTTGTCCGGCTGCACACCGAACGGAAGGCGTGGCGTTGCATTTTGGCGGTGGTTGTCTAAAGTGGTGATGCTGATTGTCAGTGGTTTAGACGATCAATTTTCGTCTCCAGTTCAAGAATGACTAAGCCAGTTTCTCCGCGCATTGGCCAATCACATGCTGGAGACATCTATGTTGAAAGTTCACCATCAGATCCAAAGTCAAGAGTAGATATTGAAAAACAAATTAATAGGAACTGCCTGTACTCAATTCCCGGTGCTATGCACAAATCAAGATCGGAAATCTTGCTATAAGCCCATGAGTAACTCTATAAGACCAATCGTTTCCCAATCCTCCCATCGATTCTTTACAAGTGCGCCTTCAAGTATAGACCAACCTTTCCCAAACTCCAAAGCGTATACACAGCGGCGCTATTCTGGGTCTTGTGTGCCTTTTCGACCATTTCAGGTCGTCTGGTTAGGGCAGTTACGTCCGTCACTCGGAACAGGGGCCGTGACCGGTTGCGGTTGTCACACCGTGGTACTTGGCCACTATGTACTGAGTGTACTTGTTCTCGGCACTCAAGACCACATTATGGACCTTGTTTCATACCCTGATTCAAGAGTTGATATGTTTTCGCTGTTTCTTTCTGTTCAAAACTAGACAGCATTTTCCGGGTCGCCCTCGGATTCGCCATCATTCGTTTAAATGAATGTCTCGTAATGGAGGAAGCTGGCATAAAAAGTTGTTTCGTATTTGCAATGCATTTCCACTACATGCTCTGAGGTTGGATTAAAGCGGGCTATTGAAGTCAGAAGAGTCCTGTAAAAATATTTGGGGTCGTAGAATGAACATACCGGACTATTGAGCATATGCTGTCGCTTGTTTCGGCTCTTCTTGATATGGCTCTTGAGGGCGCTTGAATCAAGAGGCTTGAGCAGCTCAAAGCTACAGAGTAACTCGGCGGAAACCGACATAACGGCGCCCCAGTTATCAAACTCGCCGCAGTACTACGCAAGTTAGCTGATTATCCCAAGATATAGATACGGGAGTAACTTACATTGGGGGCACTGAAGACCGTTACGAGAACCCTATCGTTGAAGAATTCATAGCCGTCCTCAACCACCATGTGCGCCCGACAAATAAGATCGAAGTCGTGCACTGCCAAAAACTCCGTAATAACTCGTTTACCAAAACAATAACTGACTCCTCGCTCGTTGGCTTCCCAATCTTGCTCCATGTCTGCAGGGTCTGACCAGAGGAGATCGTTGAGTAGTCCATAGTCGGGAACGTCTGTTGGTCGAGCAATGTTTCGAATATCGTCCATGTGAACAAGCGCTGGCGACAAGCCTCCGTGAACACAGAAAATCTTGCCAGCGACAATGGCGGCAATTGGCAGGGTGTTGAAGCAGTCAATAAACGTCTTCCAGATTTTGACGTTGCATCTTCGCTTGCATTCATCGTAGAAGCCGTAAACTCGCGTAACGTTGGCGCACTCGTGGTTTCCACGGAGGAGGAAGAAGTTCTCGGGGAACTTGAGCTTGTAACAGAGGAGCAGGAGGATAGTCTCTAGAGACTGCTTGCCACGATCAACGTAGTCACCAAGGAAAAGATAGTTCGAGTTGGGAGGGAATCCGCACATCTCGAACATGCGGATAACATCAGTATACTGGCCGTGGACATCACCCACAACCTTGACTGGCGCATCCAGCTCCAAAAGAGCAGGCTGCGTCAACAAGACTTCCCTGGCCCTCTGGCAAATTGCAACAATCTCAGCATTCTTGAGGCAGACGCTCTTGGTAACCTTTCCAGCATAGCCCGCGTCCAAGAGTCGCTTGATGAAGTCGTCGAGATCGATATCCTTGATCTCTGACATGGCAACATTGGAGTTGCCTTCGGTCTTGGACTCGGCGGAAGGGCCGTTGTTGACTGGATTGATGGTGTTTTCTCGCTTCACCAGAATGGACTGGCCTGGAGCTTGCATGTGCGCAGTAGTGGCTCCAGCGTTCACGGATGGAGGCTGGTCCGAAACATGGTCGACTTCTCCCGATGCTTGCGCAGCGCTGACATCGTGGGTGCCGCCCTTGGCGTTGCCTTGAACGGGAGATGGAGGGGGCTGGTCTTCTCCAACGGCCGAATCTGCGAGGGCCGACTCGGATGCTGCTGACATGTCCGTCGCGGCGGTGTTGAGCGGGGGAAGCTCGCTACGGCTCAGTCGGGAAGAGCTTGAACGTCCATGCCTACTGGATCGCCTTTCTTCGGTCTTTGTTTCGGTTGCAGTGTCACCGTTGGACAGAACCTGTGAGTTCCTTGGGCTATCCGACTTGCTTCCACGAATCTTGGATCCCAGTGATCGAAACGAGCGCGATGATTCCTTAGTGTCAGACCTGCTGAATGATGGGTAAGACTGAAGTGGACCGTCGGGCCCGGCAGAACCGGAGCCCTTGGAGCCAGATCCGCCTTGACTGGAGTTGTTGTTTCCCATGGTATTTGTTTCCCGCGACTACCAACAGTAGTTGTTCCAAACTCGGCTGGCGACAGGTGGTTCGGCTATTCGTAGTAGGTATTTCTTGGCGTCGGCGCAGCAAACGATCGCCGAGCTCTTAGGTCAAGGGAGATGTTAAGGAGGGTGAAAAAAGCGATCGAGGTTTAGGAAAAAGGAGGAGGAGGAGGAGCGACGTCGACTCCTTGAAGCGTCCGTTTTGGGCAGTTTGGCAAGATGCTTCAAGTAGAAGCACGAGGTGTCGAAGTGAGTCGGCGGATGGGTTTTACGGCGGTGATGACGTCGTGGGGAGGCCTGTTAACGCCGGGATGAAGCCGGAGAGGATAGAAAGCACGAGCCGAACGAATATCGGAGATAGCGCTGAAAGAGCAAAGGCCGAGTATGAATCTGGGAATATCCACGTTAGGCTGACTCACTCTGAGATAGGAAGATGCTGAATGAAAAAAGAGTGCATGGGAGGGTTGCGGCGCATACGACCGCAGAAGACGCCGGTGAAAAAAATAGCCACAGTGTGGAGGATAGTTGGGTGAGGTAGAGCGACTAGAGTGGTTGGTAGAGTAGAGTAGACATACAGCCAGAGTAGAGGCAACGAAGGTATCGCAGGTAAGTGAATAGAATAGAGACAAAACTAACAGCAAGAGCAAGTATGATAAGATTTAAAAAATCAGATTGCCAAGGTGTTTGAAGGCAAAACGTTGAGTGTCAGGTGTTGGTCGAGGATTGTATCGGAGAGATGTTGGTATTGGTACAGGCGACAGGTACAGGTACAGGTACAGGTGGTGCTGGATAAAGGCGTAGATAGAGCTGTAGTGGGCGGAGTAGCGGTTCGCATACGAATGACGTCGATTGAGCAGGCGGTATGAACGTGACAGTGTTAAAGTGTCTGCATAAACAACCAGACAAAAGACAAAAATAAAGATAAGACTCAATTGCAGCGGATGAGGCTCTAGAGTTTGTTGCAAGAGGAAGAAAACAACGGACAAGAGTGCGTTGCAAAAGTAAAGTAAAAGATAACGTTAGGCCCAAGGTGCACTAACTCAGCAGCCAAGCTTTAGGTGCTAGGTCGGCTTGTAGGGACAGGCAGAACAGGACAGGGAGATATGCAAACCAATGACCTCCACCTTGTCTTTGTCCTTTTCCTTTTTTACCCCCAAGCGAAGCAAAAAATACAAAGCCAAGACAGGCCAAGGTGAGTAGAGTTGAGGCCGCGGAGCGGACCCGGTTGAGGTCGAAGCGAGATAGAGAGGAAGAGGAGAGTGAGGGGAGTGAGGAGAGTGAGGAGATGGTGGCGGGCTCAAGGCTCAGACTATGGAATAATTAAGGTTCCACACCCTCTCTCTCTCTCGTCTGTTCTTGTAGGACAAACTTCCTTCTTTTTAAAGCTAGAGCGCCTCGTAGTTAGAGAGACAGGTTGACGACTTGAGAGAATCATTGGGCAAAACAAGACCGAAAAAGGCTGCGTGCTATTCCATAGTATTGAGGTCACATCTAACACACATCAAACACAGGACACCATAGTCAGCAAAGGCAAGAAACCACAGAGAGAGAGGCACAGCTTCTGACCAAAATGAAGCTCCAATGACAAGCAATGCAGCCAAGACTTGGTTCGTCCGGGGTGGTTCCTTTAATCGGCGCCCAATGGAGGGGAGGCTCTCGCTACAGTGAGGTTGGGTTGGGCTTGAAGCAGGGGTTATAAAGCCTGCAAATGTGAATGAATGTCAATATGAGCCAGAGCCAGAGCCAGAGCCAGATCCAAGTTAGCCAAGATGCGAGCAAGAGTTGATAAGAGTTAAAGGTGCTCGGCCAAACTCGTCAGTTCATCTCTGATGGCAGCATCGATCTTCATCTTCAGCACAATGACACCGTCTTCTTGGTCTCTGCTGGCATTCGGAGCTGCCATTCAGATCAAAAACAGATACCGAGAAACTGAGGCCATTGATTGAGGCTACGGACTCAAGGCCCGGGGGACCCTGGGCCCCTGATAACAACACAACCCGAATCCCTGGACTGTTGGAGTCAACGGTTGGCACGTGCGAGGAGCTTGAATTTGGGTCTCGACCATAGAAACAACAGACGCTCGGTCAAACATTCGGAGTCTGTCCAAATCAGTTCAGCTATCCATGTCACTTTTTCAACTTCTCACCACTACGGATACGTACCTCGAACTATCCAGGGCACACTTGACTCATTATGAGAAACAACTATCAACACTAATGGCAAAAAGGCCAAGACGGCTAGGCATACTATCATCAACCCCTCTCCTCTTCCTCCCACAACTGCAGAACACATAATGATGTATCGAATTATGGCCCTGTATCAGTCGGTTTGAGGCCGCCTTCGTAGTGTACTGCAGTGCACCCAATACCGTAGCTCGCTACACTCGACTGGGTGCTACCATCACACAGACTCTGTGTTGTGACAGCTGACCTTGCCTCGTGCTCCTCTCACCGAAACCGTCACCGCGTGGTCTTGACAGGTCGCGGCCGCAGCCGGTCTAGTACACACTATTCCTGTCCTGCGCAAAGGTGAATAAGACATCAACATGATGGTGTCACCTATTTGTGTAAAGAAAAGATACAGGCAAAGGCAACTTTGATAATGTTATACATTGAGTATCTTACATAACTATACATATGGCATAAATTTAGACAAGCTTGCTCCAAAGCTATGCAGACGATCATTCTTTTCCCTTTCCCTTTTCCTTCCCCAATACCAAAAATCAACGAATATGGGACCACATACTTATGGTCCAGCTAGGCACACCTTCGGGTTTACTCAACATCGCCCATATCAAGATGTTCTCTCTTACACTTCTTGTTCCCGTGTAGCAGCTTATCGACAGACTACCAAGGCCTTTGCAAGGACCATGCTGCTGTCGTAGTTGCAGCCGTCAGCATTCCCAGTCTTGACGAGCATTGGCGAGATCTCAATTTCGACAATCGTCTTAGGGGAGAGTTTCTCGCTGTAGGCGGTGGCCTCCATCTTGTCCGCATTGAAGAGAGCATGCGTTGATTGTCCAGATTCGTTCCAGCGGACCATAAAGACGGCTCTGGAGTTCATCAACATATCATCCAAATCCATTGCAGTTCCAAGAACGGTCTTCATCTCCTGAAGGAAGTCGGTGTCTGAATTCTTGGAATCGGCATCACAAAAGGCCTTGAGTCTCTCGAGTTCAATACCCGCTTGACGCTTGAAGGCCTTCTGGTTACGTCCAATGAAATGTTCAAAGAGCGCTGCACCCTGAGCAGACCATCTTGCAACGTGTCGGAGGGAAGGGCCTGGGCGCCCAGGGCTGTCAGTCTCGGGAGCCAGGCCTATAGACAGTATTGTTAGAAATGGATGCTATACATAAGAGTGCCGGTCTTCACTTACCCACAAGTGTGTCGTGCATGGTCTTCAGGTCAGCCACACCACCACCACCACGAATTCTGCCTTGATCCTGAAAGACCTGTCCAAATACAATAAGCCAGAGATAAGCCTGGATGACGAACTCTTTGTTGTTATCGTCGGTAAGTAGCTTTTGCCAATCTTTATGGATCATAGAGAGTCGTTCCTCAACAACATCGTCCTTAACACGACGAAGCTGACACTTGGCCAAGGCTCTTGCCATGGCACGAATGTTGTAGTCAAGCTGCTTCCACTTGATCTGAACAGCATCGTCTGTTACCTTAGTAGAACCTGACCAGGCAGCACCATCAGCGAGCTGTCGCTGCTCGTCACGCTCCTGAAGTGCAGTGGCAAGTTTGGTCTCAGATTCCTTCAGTTTCTTTTCCAGAGCCTCCTTTTCCGATTTCAACTGACGGTTCTGGTTGTCGGCCTCAACAAACCGGGTGTGAGATTTCTGAATTTCGCGGTACAGATTACCTGCCTCGTTTGCAGTCGGATGTCGAAGCCAGTGCGCGATGGTGGTGCTAAAGTTGGTGGTGAGGGTGGAAAGACGGTCCGTCATCTGTTTGACAGTGGAAGACTGCGACTCTACCAGTTTCTCAGATTTCTGTAGCAAGTTGCTCATTCGTGCCTCCTGCGACTGGAAGAAGTTGTTCATAACAGCTTGATCTGGCTGAAACTGTATAGGTTGGGGGAAGGGATTGTTGAATTGCACTCGGTTCATGCCTGGATGCATGCCTTGGTTCATGGCTTGGCTCATGGCTTGATTCATGTTTGGGTTCATGTTTGGGTGCATGGCTTGGTGCATGCCTGGGTGCATGGCTTGGTTCATGCCGTGGTTCATGCCTGGGTTATTGTAGCCCATAGCAGGCTGCGGCATAGCAGCAGGATTGGAATTCATTGTGTTAGGGGCCATGGGGAAATTGTTCCTGCTGGGGCTGTTCATAAGGTCCCTATAGAAATGGGCAGCAGACCCCGTGAGTTGGCCAGATGGGAGTTGGCCAGATGACGAGGGTTGAGTCCCCTGGCGATTAGGCATAGGCGGCTGGTTTTGACCAGATGCCTGCTGTTGTTCACTCATTCTCGGTAGCGTTGAGAGATGTAAGAAGACAGGGAGTCTAGTATTCGCTGCCAATAGTTAGCAACAATTTCCAATATCGTCATTGTGCGAAAACAAGAAGAGAAGCCAGATACTTGCCAGACAGGGGTATTCCTTAGACATGAAGTATTTTCTACAGTGAGAATGACAAGAAGAGAGTAGATATTTTGTCAACTTCACATAGAAGAAGGTCCCGATCGCTGCTGTAGAGACTTGGCTTCACTTATGAGGTAGTGAATCGTGATGGAATCTCCGTCGAGGAAATACAGATAAACAAAGGAAACTGAAAAGCGCGAGGCAAATGAAATTCAGGAGAAAGGCAAGAATTATGCTTGATTTTCCTGAGATGGAGCAAAAGCCGCTGTGAAGGGCTCAGGCACCTCGTGATGAAAGAAGAGTCTGAAGCACGAGGAGGAAGATATCGCTGCAGGACATGAGAGAGAAGAAAAGTAGAAAAGGGTTATGGGAGGGAGTATTTATATGTTGATAATGCAACTACCTACCTATATAAGGTACTTCCAGCCTTTGGGCTGTCGGGCACTGCACGGCACTACACGGCACTTCTGTTAATATCCATCTATCTTTGATCATTTGGCAGCTGGCAAACACTGCGCAGGCACCGGCATAAAACACTGACAAATGAGGCCTTGCGGGTACCTGCACTAGCACCTCAGGGCTTCTCTTTCACATCTCGGCTTATGTTCCTTTCCTTCCTCCTTTGATCTTCGTAGCTGCCATTCTCCTCTCTTCATCAACGTCGTTACTGCTCCCCTCATTTGCAACTACGACATCGCCAACAGACAGTATGACTGCCAATCAACCCCTGAACGATGCCATCGTCATTGGCATCGACTTCGGAACTACGTGAGTCTGTTGCTTTCTCTTGCACTGTAAACGCTAACTTGTTTGCAGATTCTCAGGTGTAGCTTGGGCGTACTCTAGGCAACCTGACGAGATTGAGATCGTTACCAGTTGGGATGCGGAGCTGAATCACTGTTCAGACGTCGAGAAAGCACCTAGTCAACTCTACTTCGATAACAACGGTCAGGATGTCAAATGGGGCTACTCTATCCCCATCGACAAGGAACCACTCAAGTGGTTCAAGCTGTTGCTTATTGATCCCAAAGATCTTCCTACCGATGTTGCTCGCTCAAGCCAGTTGCAGGAAGCCCGCCGTCTTCGCAAAAAAATCAAGAAGGAGCCTATTGAAATCATCGCCACTTTCCTTCGAAAGCTCTGGGACCATTCGCTGAACTCCATCAAGCGTGCCATAGGCGTCGACGTGCTGAAGAGAACCAAGCTCCAGGTGGTCATCACTTTGCCTGCTATCTGGCCTCCCTATGCTCAACAGCGAATGAAGCAAGCCGCTCAACAGTCTGGTATTCTCGATGGGCGTCCTGCTGGTGCAACTACCCTCCAATTCATCTCCGAGCCAGAGGCTGCGGCCCTCGCTACGATCAAAGATCTTGCTAAGCGATCTCCTATCCAGGTATGAATGCAAAGCACACTTTCTACAGTGTGTGTGGTTGGATTGACGAGTATGTAGACCGGTGACACTATCGTTGTCTGCGATGCTGGAGGCGGCACAGTCGTAAGTTCACCTAGTAGCAGAACTATACTCCACTAACATTGTGAAGGACCTTATCAGCTACATCTTCGAATCTACGGACCCATTTGTTATCAAAGAATGTGTCAAGGGTGACGGTAAGTTAATCTACAGCATTAATCTTCTCAAGGACATCGCCAGTGGTTGACCGATAGATAGGCGATCTCTGCGGAGGGGTCTTCCTCGACGAAGGCTTCATCAAACTTGTCAGGAAGAAAAGCCCTTCGGGTACTTGGGGGTCAGTGAGAAATTCAGACGAGAAGAAGTTCCTCAATGATCAGTGGGAGCATGGCATCAAGCCTCAATTTGAAAATCAAAAGAGGACTTGGCCAGTCGATCTTCCTGAGAGTTACGGTCGCAATCCCTCCCAAGGCTTGAGACGCCGTATGACAATTGACCTCACCTCGTGCGTTTGACGGAGTAAACGGATAGAGAACCGGCTAACTGTGTGGTAGTAACGAAATCTTGTCTGTGTTTTCTCCAATCATTGACAAGATCGAGAACCTTGTGAGCCGCCAAGTCGATACCATTCAGGAAAAATACCACAAAGCACCCAAGGTACGGAGCACATGAAACGCCTTCCAAAGCCACGTCTCTAACACTACTTCCAGTATATCATCCTAGTTGGAGGGTTTGGCCGCAGCCGCTATCTCTTTATCTCTCTTGAGAACCGATTCCAATCCACCATTCTGCAATCTCGTGGAAACAAACCGTGAGTATCCCTATATCCGTCCAAGCAGGCGATGCAATAAATCCATGCTAACAGTTCTCCAGGTGGACTTCCATCTGCCGCGGTGCTGTCGTGCAAGGGCTCCTTCAGCACAGTCCTTCTTCCAGTCTGGGAGTCAATGTCGAAGCACGGATCGCTCGTATGAGCTACGGGATTATCTTCTCACCTCGTTTCGTCGAAAGCGAGCATGACGTGCGTGACAAGATATGGGATTGGAGAGACCACATGTTCAAAGCCAAGGATCAGATGGAATGGTTTCTGAAAGAGGTGAGTAAGTAGCAATGGTGTAGAAGAGCACACACTACTGACTCATTTGCTAGGGCGGTGATATTTCGAAGAGATCGGTTCATCATGGCTTCTACCGCCTGATCTCAGGCTCTAAAATGGACGTGGATGACCCGATTTACTCCTCAACGGCTTTTCCCCCTCCTTTGAGGAAGGACGACTCAAACGTTCGTCGTCTTTGCTCCGTGAAATGGAACAAAAAAATCAATGTTGATAAGCTTCCAAAGTACACCAATCCTTCCGGGCAGATCTTTTCGAGACTTCAATACAGTTTCAAGATGGATTGCGAAGACGGAACAGTAAACTTCACGGTTCATCACAATGGATCAAAAGTTGGCGAACAGAATGTTGAAGTCCAGTTCAGCTAGACTATCATCCTGGTGCCGCTTTGTACAGATCATTGGGAGCTCTCAGTGTGGTTGCATATATACGAACTATTGTTTACAGGTTGATCTGCTACCACGGCCCTTGTTCGATGAGGAGAAGTTATGTTCAATGATAAGTAGCACGAGTGCACAATACTCGGAAGAAATATGGAAGTAGCGTTGCGTTATCAGCTTCGCATATTGTCATGATATATTCGCATATACCTCAGCCTGTTAACTTTATGCACCGATAGGTCATCACATGTGTTGGTCTACCTTGGTTATCCTATGTCGACTGACCTGGCGACGAGAAGCATCATAAACCGTGTGCTCGACCTCCAATTGTTATATAATATAAACTGACCTTTACGACAACGATAACTACGCAGAAGTAAGCTCTCGAAGTTGATCAGAAGCTGCACATCTCAGGGCTAGTTTCGAATGGAGGTCATAAATGGCCAATTTTGTAAACATGTGTAGTCGTACTACTCCGTAGCAATGGGCGGAATATCAAAACATCGGTCAGTACGAATAATAAATGACTAGCTGCATCTGGAACAAGAACTTTGGCAACAAGTGATAACTCAAGTAAGCGGCTTCCAAGACTTTGAAGCCCTTGCATGCGTAAGCGTATTAGTTTCCTTTTTTCCCTGTTCGACAAGCCAGATTGAAGGAAGCGAAAGGATGATGCCCAAAGGGAAAGGTCGGTCAAAGACTCAAAGTGCATCTTGACAGGCATACGCGCAATCGGATTGATAATTGAGTTTAAACGTTGAAATAAGATGCACCAGAATCTCAATTCGGTCCCATGTGACGAACGGCCGGGACCAAGGGCGGTGCAGCAAAAGCATCGGTAATGTGGGGGGGGGGAACAGTCAGAGACGAAAAGCGAAAAGCGTAGAGGGCTGAGCGAGGCAAAAAAACGCGGAGCTTCTAAAATTAGATAAGGTACATACGTACCACATTTTCGCTACCCGGGACTAACAAAGGCTGTGTTTCGAGATGGATTGAGGCTTTGCTTCCATGGGAGAGAAAAGAGAGACATGATGGTCTTTCGCGAAAAAGGGATCCCGGTTTCGGCTTCATGTTCCGTAAGGCTGAGTTTCGTTGTCAAATGCATCATATCTCCGTATAGCATCCTCACTTGTTGGTTTTTCTAAATCGTACTAACGTTAGATGCTGACAGTCTGGGATGTTTTCTTTGCTGTCAGCCCAACGAGAGCGTCCATCTCACAAACATAACGTAAGGTGCATCGGCTTTCTAACAACGGTAACTCAATCTTGCACAAACTCAATGTAACTACCGGTGAAAAAAAGTCTATTGCTACCAGTATGTCACCTGCATCGATCTATCCAATTATGGCTGGAGTTGCACCGAGACATTTTCTTCGTTTGCTCTCACATGTTGATCATTGGGGAAAAAAATCGAGTGGTGGGTGGTGGAGGTGGGTTCTAATCCCAGTAGGTGTCGTCAGCACCAAAAAGTTCAGGGTCCTTGCGTTTTTTTACTCTGTAGGGATATAGATATGGATCTGGATATGGATGGATCCATGTTACGATTAGGCTGAGGATCGTGAACTAATAGCTTGATTTGATCAGATACTGGTGAAAATGTAAAGTGGGATATCCCATCTTGGGCTACGGCAATGTATGTCATCATGATTGGGAGTTCCGTAACGGAAACTCACTTTGTTTCTACCCACATAAACAGAGCAATTATGATGATTATGCTCCGGCTGCCGGGCCAATGACATGATCGTCATGTTGATCTCGGAGAAGTTGAAAGTTAATGCTGAGAACAGAATAACAATAAGAAGAAGAGCGGAACAACTGTACTGTTCGGGCTGTAAGCTGAACCTCCCATCACAAGCCCAGTCAAGCCCAGTGCATATCTACCTACATGGTTGTTTTTCAGCTGCTTCACCTAGCACAGCATAGCCTAAGAGAGCAGATTGAAGAGAAGCTGCGCCTATTCCATCAAGGTTAGACAAATACCAAGCCAAACTCGTCTCGTCGGGAAGCAAAGCAAAGCGAAGCGTGGACAAGTGGCTGAGCGCGCTACACCCCACTATATCATTTTAGTGGGAACCTGACCTCAAGCTGTAACAACCAGGCTTGGGCTGGAGTCGTAAGCACGACGCCCCCAAAACTAACAAGGCAGATCAGGACACATCCGCACTGTACATCATGTGTAAAAGAACTGGTGCTGTACAGTGTTTGGCTCAGAATTACACTGAGCTGACTGGGGGGATCTCAGCCTGTATTGGTAGGGGTTCTCGCTGCGCCACTCCACTCCTCCACGTCAAGTGTCTCCATCCAACAGCCAACCCCCTCCAGCTTGTCTGCTTGTGCCTTGTGCCTTGTGCTTGTACTGTACGTTGCTGGGCTTGCTAGCCTGTGTGTACCGTTGTTCCATCGCTAGTGCTCACTCTCAGCCCAACCTGCCCTGCGTTCAGCTTTTTATAAAACCATCCGCTTCTTCCCTCGGTGTTGTTAATTCTCCCTCTTCTACTATCTCGTATCGTCCCATCCCATCTTTTCCCTTATTTTATTACGTTCGCGTCATTTTCATCAGTCGCGTTTCGTTCTACTCACCCGAATAGAGTCATTCGCTTACACTAGCACTCTTTCGTTGCTAACTTTACGTCATTCCGATTTGACCTCCGACTCCGACGGACGTTTAACCCGCCTCATAAACGCAACACAACAAAACCCAATTCCACACCGCAAACCACAACCGCAACCACAAAACTCAAAATGGGTGTCGGTCGCTTTTTCTGCGTGCTATTGCCGTTCGCACTTACAATCGGCTCCATCATCTTCCTCCTTGTCGGTGCCCTCGCTGGTGTCGCTGACAAGTCTCTCTACGTTTTCCGAATCGACGTCGAGAACCTCAGCATCAGCCCTAAGGATGTCAAAAGCATTGTCGATGACCTCAACCTCAAGGACTTCAAGCTAGACACTCGCGATGTGCCCCAGCTCGAGACCCGTGCCGCAACCATCAAGGACAACATCACCGCTGAGCTGCTCGGTCTTGACAAGTACTACGACATCAACCTCTGGGGTTTCTGCAAGACCGACAAGGATGGCAAGCGAAAGTGCGAGAAGCCTGAGTTTGACTGGGCCAACAAGAAGCTGAACACCTCCTACCTCATTGGTGCCGACAAGAACGTTCAGATTGAGCTGCCCAAGGAGATTCAGGATGCTCTCACTGCCTTCAGGACTGTTACCAAGTGGACTGAGGTTGTCTACATCGCAGCCTTCCTCGCTCTCGCTGTTGAGATCATTCTTGGCATCTTCTCCAACTGCTCTCGCATTGTCTCCTGCTTGACCTGGATCGTCGCTGGTATTGCCACTGTTCTTGTCATCGCCTCTGTCGTTCTGTCTGGTGTCGTTGCTGGCACCGTCGTCGGTGCTGTAGAAGCATCAGCCAAGTTCTACGGTGTGAAGGGCCACATCAACGGCCGATTCTTTGCCTGCGTCGCTATTGCCGCCGCCTTCGCTATTGCTGCCGGTCTCTTCTGGATGTTCACCATCTGCTGCTGCAAGCCTGAGAGTCGAAGCAAGGACAAGAAGAACCGCCGATCTGACGGCGAGAAGCTTCTCGGTGGCGCTGGCAAGCACGGCTCTTACGCCCCCCTCGACAGCGACCACGAGATGCAGACTGGCTACTACAACCACAACCAGTCCCAGTCTCAGTACGGCGCTCCTCGCTACCCCAGCGGCACTGCCCGTTCCGATCTCGCCTACGAGCCCTACTCTCACCGCGCCTAATTTGGTGCTGGCGCGAGTAGTTCCCACGATATGATTCTTTAAGTCTATACTTGACATCTGATGATGATTGCATTAATGGCGTTTCGGTATTGATTGGGTATTTGTGATTAAATGACAGGATATTGTTTTTACAGCACTCTCGTCATGAAAGGGATTTTATTTTATGTTTAGCAGGACAAAGCAAGTTGGGAGATATGGACGACGGGAAGATGCCGGACGGCATGATACCCAAATGTATTCTTTGGTTAGGCAATGGTAATGAACATATATAATATGATCTTATACATTTGCCCTTTACGGCATGAAAATATACACAATGCACTTAATATTTTGTTCCACTCGTTTTATCGTGATTGTAGAGAGCGAAGAGTCGAGCGATGCTTCATTATGGGTCGTCGCTGAGCAAATACTTGAGCCAGTCCAAAAATTTTCGCTCATGGCTGACTGAGAATCCACACAAAACCTCACTCAGGTAATACAATACAATTGTGTGATCGATTCTTCACCTGGCTTGACTCAAGGGCTGTGATAGATCGAGACGAGTCACTGATGTCTTGTCTAGACGAGTGAGCGTTTATTTAATTTTGTTCTTTTTCTTTTTCCCTCATTTTGTGACAATGCCAGATGTGAGTTTTATGTCCATCGCAAATGCCCCTCCCCCGCTATCATGAGCTCACGCATTACAGTCACGCCTCACCCGAGAATTCTTCCAGGGTCCCATTACCTCACTCGCATTCTTCCGAGATGCGGAATATCTTCTTGCTGGCGAGGATACTCACTTGACCGTTTATGATCTGCGGCCCGGTCATGCTGTGCGCGTAGGCAGTGTTCGCGTCTTCTCTGCACAGCCTATTCATGGGATTCGTGTACTGAGCAACGGTCGGGCTTTGGCCTGGGGTGCTGCGCAAATTGCGGTTGTGTCGAATATCGAGGCGCTTCTTGATAACGCAGCAGATGCGCAGGTGGTGGTGAACAAGACGGCTGCTCCAGACTGGATCTACGATGTTGCGCCTTCGCCATATGACGATTCTTCAGCAGTGCTTGCGACGGCCCATAACGAGGTTGTTAGCCTGCACTTGAACGGCGATGATGCCCTTGTTATTGGGGCTGTCGTCTCGCCTTCGCGCCCGATTCTTTACGCTGCGAGATTGAAGTGGTTAGACAAAGACTTTGTTCTGATGGCGGGCGGTACAATTTTCGGTGAGATTCTTGTCTGGCGATGTCACGTTTCAGAGAGTCGATCTGAGCTGCTTGCTATTCTGAACGGACATGAAGGATCCATCTTCGGTGTCGACATCTCAGAAGAACTCCCCTGCGAAGATGGATCCATGTTGAGACTCATTGCAAGCTGCAGTGACGATCGTACTGTGAGAATTTGGAACATCACAGGACAAGACGGATCGCATGAGAAAAAGCATGATTTCGCTGCACCACGCGAGACAGGGTTTGGATCAAAAGCAGGCTTTGATGATGGGCCTAGGGCAGAAGAGCTACCGCCGATTGCGACGATCATGGGCCACTTGTCTAGGATCTGGGGTGTCAAGTTTGCAGGACTTACCCAAGGCCAGACACTCCCGAAGAGTCCTCTATCACTCTACTCTTTCGGAGAAGACTCCACGGCCCAGCGATGGCAGTTGAGCCTCGACATCTCGCCAGAAAAACTCTCCGGATCTCTAAAGCATATCGAGACCTATGCCGTCCACGATGGCAAGCATCTCTGGGCACATGCTGTTGTGAATCGCGGCGATCAAACACTCATAGCAACCGGCGGAGCTGACAGCAAGATCTCACTCATAACACAGCCCGCATGTTTGACACCTACTGTTTCAAAATCAAGAGATGAACTACTTGGTCTTGATTTCCAAGAGATCGCGGCTGGTCTACCCAATTTGCTTACTTTAAAGCCTATTCGCGCCCGAGAGATTTTCAGCCGTTACGACTTTATTTCTGAGGATCTTATGCTGGTGACGACGAATTGGGGACGCCTCCTTCTAGGCGTTTTCCGTCCGAATCTGGAGTGGCAGGAGATTGATGTCGAAGATCAAGTGACTGCCGAGTTTCAAGCCTGTTATACTCTTAAGACGATTGGCGACGGAGCAGCTATCTTGGGGACGACCAGCGGCAAGCTTTATTACTATTCTGAAGCTCAGGGAGTAACTCTTCTTGGCTCAGTGCAAGGAAAGATCTTCAATATCTCCATCCTCTCCAGTTCAGGAGATGGCCCAGCGGAAATTATCGTCCACCTCCATGGAACTTCGGATTCGCAGTATTTTTCCATCGACTGGCGCACAGGAGCCGCTGTAGCGACGGCAGATATTCGTGGTATTGATAAGCGGTTTGTTGCTATATCTGCTGCCCGTTTCAGGAGTGATTTGATCGCCATTGGATCGCGCCATGGCTTTCTTTCATTGTTGAGACAGACTGGTAATGAGTTCCGTCCTATCCTAGACTTTAGATTCAACACACGCGATGCTATTACTGGTCTGGTGCCTTTACCGACCACTGATGGTCAAGATGCTCCTTTGTACTTCTTGGCGACAAGCAGAGATACCAAATATAGGATCTACGAGATTGAAGATCTCGGCGAGGAAGTTCGGCTGCACCTCCAGCATGAAGTTGCTGCCCCTTCTGGTGCTGACATCGAAGGAGGATGGTTCACTCAAGATGCTTCCCCCGAGTTGATTTTGTACGGGTTCAAGAGCAAAAACTTCATTGTCTGGAACGAAACCCGCCGGGAAGAGATCGCTTCGATTGACTGTGGAGGTGCTCACCGGACGTTTACCATTGCCCACGATCCCGTTGACCACAACCGCGTTCGTTTCGGGTACACAAGAGCGACCAAGCTTTACATCTTCTCACAACATATACCGATGCATCGTCCGCTCAGGTACGGAACACACGGGAGGGAGATTCGAGCACTGAGCGCAAACGGGCGATACATTGCTACTGGCGCCGAGGACACAACGGTGCGTATCTGGGAATATGAAGATCAACAGAATGGACAAAAGGACAAAGGGCTACGATGTGTTGCTTCTACAAAGCTACATATATCGGGTCTGCAAAAGATCCATTGGGTAGGAGACGATTACCTCCTTAGCAGCGCTGGTTTCGAGGAGTTCTTCGTGTGGTCTGTACGAAGACTAGACTCACGGTACAAAGGACTCGGTATTCTTTGTGAAGGTACCCTCGAGGACAAGAGTCCTGCTGCAGACCTTCGAATCATGGACTTTGATGCCTGCAAGGTCGATGATGGCAGTGTCATAATTACCATGATCTTGTCCAACTCGACCTTGAAAACATACAGATACACTCCAGGGGAAGGTTTCCATCTCCTAGCTCGCATGTCGTACACGGGGGCTTGTCTCACGCAGGTTCGCCACCTCGGGGTGAACAAAACCGGACTCTCGGCACTTACTGCTTCTACGGACGGACACTTGACTACCTGGGAAGTCAGCCTCGATAACGATGAAACTTCTAGTCATGTTCTTGTTCAGGTAGCGCCAGTGCATCAGAGTAGCATCAAATGTCTCGATCTCCAACCAACGCCTGAAGGATTCCTGGTTCTTACAGGAGGCGACGATAACGGTCTTGGCGTAACGACACTCGTCCCTATGTCGAACGAAGCGGGTAACCGCAGATACACCACCTCAAGCCGCGGCATAGTCCGCAAGGCCCACGCAGCAGCAATCAACGGTCTGGTGCTCGTGCGACGTGGGGGAAATACGTTCGGCATCAGTGTCAGTAATGACCAGCGGGTCAAGGTCTGGAGAGTCGAGATGAATAACATGAAGCTGGTGGCCGATTCATATAGCGGTGTTGCCGACCCAGGTGACATTGCCGTCATAGGAAAACATGGCGGTATTGAATATGGGAGTGATGAGAAGCTTGAGGTTGTGCTTGGAGGGGTTGGTGCTGAAGTTTGGTCGTGGTAGTTTTATTCGAGTTTGGCGTTCTCAGGAGGTGCGGTTTTGCTGAGTTGAGAGATGTTTAAGAGCTCGAGGTTAAAAGTTTGGTAGATTTAAGTGATTTTGAAAGTAACAGTGGTCATTCTACCATTGGCCCAGTATTGCTGTAAGATCCAGTTTGCGTTCTGTCACTAGTTAAGTTAGACTCCATGTAAACCTTGATGGCATAATGGAATCAATGAGTGCTCTTCTGCAACGGCCAGACGTGCTACACAAAGACAGCATTGCCCATCTATCAACTCCTCTCACAACAGTGTTGACATTTGGGAGGTTTATGTCGTAAGAATATGTGCTGGTGTATTTGCTATCTTGGAAGGGAGCTATGCTTCAGCAGAGGGTTCCTCTCTTATTCAGACAAGCCTTATTATGCAGAAGCTTCAAGCTTCAAGGCCCGAAACTCACTCAGGGCTGAAGTTCATATTAAGGTTTTTCAAATAGGTGGTATATAGTCTTGGTCATTATCTCATTCACTTCAGGTTTCACATGCCTCTTTTGCAACGATCCTGTCATTCACGCAAAAGACCACCTCTTAAACCTGGAGAATGGCGTATCTAACTCATCTCTTCTCTTCTACCCCGATCTTGATCGCTGGGTCTCTTTACAAAATGTCACGACTCGTCACACTCCCAGCACATCGCCCCCTCTTCCAAGCTCCAATGCCTCCCATATTCCGTCAAACGATACCGCCGCACCAGATATTCTCCACACCTCTCAGAGAATCAATCACCTCTAGCACTTCATCATCTCAACCAAGTCCAAAAAGCCTCGGTGAACCGGAAAACACCACCAATTCCCGTACAAACGTTATTCTGAGGAGGATATCTTTAACCTAATGGGAATGTACCTGATACTTTCATCAGTATTTTGGGGGTTCCATGCTACTAATTATTACCATGGACAATCGAAGCATTCATACCTAAGAATCATGTAGATTTTTAGCAACATGACTTTTAATTTGGTCAAATTCTTTATATCCTTGCCGCGTATCCATAAGAATTCCAACCTCTTGTTGCAGTCCAACATTCATGAAGCAAAGTGAGGTGGTCGAGATATGCCAAGGCATTTCTTGGTTTATCTTGATTTGGTTACAACAAGGTCCCTTGCTTTGCATCGGTCAGATTGTCCAACTGTCACAATCGGCAGATGACAGAGCCGCTCATGGCTTTTGGGGAAATTTAACGATTGGCTGACAGTCAGTGACAGGGTGTTATTACCCAGGCGCGCAATGACTCTGTAAGGGATTTGTTTCGAGATTTTTTTCACCTAGAGCACCAACCAGGTACTGCAATTCGAGGGAGCGTAAGGCTGAGGAGAGATACCGGTCAGACCGTAAACAATGCTCTAGCAACGTTTAGGAATGGGCACTTAATTGTCTCGACTGTTTCTTTTCTTTTCTGTCTTATTATTCAGGGCAAGCCAAAGCTCTTTGTTCCACCTGTTACCCTGACCACCTGTTTCTGTTTCTCTTTACGTGGTGTCTCAAGCCTGGCACAATCTCCCACGTTGCAGCCCAGGTCTCGGCATTGGTGATTCTGTCTCTGGAGGTGACACTTTGTAGTGATTGGTGCGAATATTGAAGCGTTGGTATAACACTCTGTAAAGGAAGACACAGTTAGTTGCCTGTCAATCTCTCCCGTCGGCAGATAAGAAGAATTGGATCCCGTCATTAAAAGGGCGATTGCGAGGTTCCATTAGCGATTGTGACCCCCGGAATATGACGCGTGTGGGCCCCCATGCCCCCGTAATGTTGTACCTGCATTAGCGTAATTCCAAGTGGAATGTTTATGGTGAAGGTTCATGGTTTGTGTAACAGATTCATTGCAAAAACCGCTCCAGCGCTGTCACTTCTTCTTCTTCTTTGGCCGCATGCAGTCGAATCTTCTCAACCTTGTTAGTGGAGGCACCAAATTCCATACTCCACTGTCATACCCTTCCTCCATTCTATCTCCCTTGAAGCAGTGATCCCCCAAACAATGACATTTACATAGCGGCCCAGTCTGTATAAATCTGACCCATCCTCCTGCTCCTCCATTTCCCTCTCCTCTTCACGATTTATTCTCTCTCTTTCTCTCCAAATCACTGTCCTTCGCTTTTACAGTCACTCATTCTTTGACCACACTCATTTCTCTCGGCCCGAACATTCTTTCTTGTCTACCGACTTTCCCTTATCTACTTAACACCATCATGAAGTGGTGCACTCTTGTTCTGGCCGCTTCGGTGGCTCTGGTCACAGCATCACCTATCGCACCATCCTTTTCTATTTCACCAAATGGGCCGTGCTCCGACGTAAGTCTTGTACATCGGATATCAGTCCCGAACTAAATTAACACTTTCTTGCCAGTCCAAGGTTGATGCCATTCTCAAAGGCGAAATGGACGCATCCGAATGTTGCTCATACGGCAAATGCAAAGGCGATGTGGTCGTCTCGGTCGGGGAATAGAACTACAATCGTCTTGACTCAGACGCAAATATCACGACGTTATGAATGAACACGCATGACCAAACTCAACATATACGCTCTTTATACATGAACGACGACAACCAAACACAGAGAGAACTCAACTCTACAACATACATCAATTTCTTATCCAAAAAAAAATTGTCGAAATATAACTCAACCCAATCTCGCATCAGGGCATACGATCTGGCCCGCAACACTACTGCACTTTTCCGCTTACTTTGGAAGAGGGAATCTGCCTTGAGTAAGCTTGGTGAGGCGCATGCTTTATTGCAGGATTGTCTACCCAGCAGTCAGCCCTGACCATAAAATTACGCACGTGTAAAGGATTTGAAAAGAAAGAAAAAATTGGTTCTATATGTTGTCGATGTTAGAGATTCAAAAAGGGGTCCATAAAGATGTCCGATATCATATTAGGCAGGAACGAAGTTGACAAAGGTATGATCTTTTACAACACAAAAACAGCTTCTGAATGCACAGAGTTGTGGGTTTCCATCTGCACGACGTGAAATAACCCCTGTCAAATAAAAATATAAAATACAAAAAAAAATTCAAACCCACAGTGTTCTAGATTCTTATTCTTATGACTGGTATCCTGGTGTTCTTTGTACGTGTAATCGGTTTCTTTGGCTTATGTAGCGCTTCATAGGCAAGAATTGAGAGCAATATATTAGGATTACGGCATGATACTGTAGAAGCAAAAAGGTCGGACTTTAATATTTCAGAGTCGCAGTTGACTGTATCTTTCCATTAATAAGTCCCCTCCCATATTATTCGAAGACGACCTGTTTGCTTCGTGCCATGAGATGCTAACAAATCCTTTTGTATGATATTAGGATGGTTTCACATGGCCTGTTCCTAGCCAGGACAAGGCTTAGCATTTGAAAGTCATGCCCTACTAATAAGGTTCTTATTTACAAGCGTCCTCGTAAGTTTGTGTCGTTTTTAGTTCGTTTGTGACATTCGGGAGTTTGGAGTATTTTCAGCCCTAAGAACCGAAGAATGCTGAGCCTGGCAATTTAGGGTAGGGAATTGCCTTGATCGTCTTCACAACATATTGGGTGAGATGAATATGATCAAGGCAACTCACATGTTAGTTTGAGAGGAACGTAAAAGAAAAACGCACATATTCAAATTACAGAGACAAATAAGAATTGAGGACCATTATTGTCTGTCACTTACGGATCGAAAGTTTGGTGGAAGCGGGCCGCACGATGTGTTGAAAGCACTCCTGCTTGGTGTTAAATAGATAATAGGCTAACCCGAACATCCCGTAGGGCATGGATTATGAAAGCTAGCTTTAGCTCAAGTTGACAAGTTAATGGCAAGGGGAAACTCAATTTTGTGTTAGGCTGTGCATCAATATTGAGGGGAAAGTGCCCAATAGGCGATAATATTAGTCGCGTTCAAGACAACCAGTGTGTGAGTGTGAGTTTACTGTTTTTGCCAATGTATTAATGTTAGGTCCAGATCTCACAGGCTCATGCCGTTGATCATCATAACAAGTTAGGGAGCTCTTGAGGAGCAGAAAGTGACGTGAGCAGCAGCAAGTAAGAAAGCTTGAATTACCTAGAATTAAGTAGGAGCTAAAAAGCGGAGTCGAAGCTAAGCGGATGGCGGAGACTGGAGACTGGAGTCGATCTTTGATCCGGAGTCCCTTGGATCGTGTTGCTAATGGGTCTATCCTGGTACTGGTAGCGGGATTGGAGAGGTCACGAGGGGGTCACGAGAGGGGGGAGTTGGAGTGGTTAAAACTACGACACACGATGACGAATGTTTTGGTCAGTTTTTGAAGTGAGAGTGTGTGAGAAGGAGGAGGAGGAGAATAACAAAAAGATTGGATCCAATCCATTGCATTGCCGAAGAGTGTTGGTGTTGGCGTTGGCTTGAGTTTTGTGTTACCAAGAGCACCGTCATTGGGACCCAGTTGTAGGCGGGGTTTAGACGACTATAGTGTAAGTAAGTTCAACTTCAACATTGAGCCTACCTTTTCTGTGGAATATCCTGCATATACCGCGGTAATATCTCGTATTTTGAACGAGGATATATCATATGTATCCGTTCAGTGCAACATTGAACCTGTTTCTTCCTCAATTCCTCTTCCGTTGCAATATGCCTGATGTGATCCATGGATGTCCTGATTATCTCGGTCGTCGGTTGGTCGGGGGTGCATCGGTGGGGCCGATGGGGAGTTAGCACGTCGATTCTGAGTGTGGAGCGTCCAATCCGCTTTCACTGTAACTGCGTCTAATTTGGACCCAAGCCCTGTAAGTACAGGGACATGCACACCATCTCAACCTGGACCAGGACCTGGAGTTCTTTTCTTTTTCTTTTTGAAGTTCTCGTCAGTTCAAATATTGAGTGTTTTATGATGTTCATTATACAGATACCGACGAAGTCTCAATCAGGACTGAACATGACAAGTCATAGAAACCCATAGACAATTCACCACTTTAGCATCCTCACTCCCACTCCTCAGACTACAATCCATTGCTCCTCTTCCGGACATTGAAGCTCTGACTCCGAATTGGTGTGAGTTGAGTGCGTCCCGTAGGAGAACATCGCGTCAGAGGCGCTTTTATTCCTGCGCATGCGGTTGATGCATGCAACGACCCTCTGCGCGCCCCAGCCCCCATTGATACGCTGCATCACGAGCTTGTCAACTTCAAAGGAGACGCATACAGATAATAAGCAGTAAATACTTGATCGACGATTGCCGCGCCGAGCCACATCCTCTAATGGTCTGATGGGTTCGTGAAGCTTGGACCCTACGGCGACGGATAAAGCTCACGGACATCCAACAGCCAATTACCTGGCCTATTAGATTGTTCAATGGATGTCTGAGAAAGCCCTCATAAACTACCTTGCCTTTAATACCTCCAGGGGTATCTATAATACGTAGTTATTCTCCAAGTAGGTTACAGATATCACCAAATATCTTTCTTGTTCCCATTTTCCAGGGTCCAATTATTATTGTCCGGTCCTGTTAAAGGAGACCACCCATAGGAAGTGAGGATTGGTACCAGGCGGAGGCTTACGTAGTAGGTACAGTACAAAACGAGCCCTAGGCCAACCCGTCTTATTTCTACATTTTCCCTTATGACGGAGGCGAGTCCTTCACGATAGGTGCTTTATTGTAGGATTAGCCCACCGTGACAGTTGAGTGGAAGTAACCCAAAAACATTGATTGGATCATTTGACGGCTCCTGCCAATCCGCCAGTGCCAGTGGCCCAATGCTCCCACCATTAACTTAATTACCCCAGAGCCCAGGCATCTTAAGGCCCAACAGTGCCGGTGGGAGTGCCACCCACATCCATTTCTTTAGGCCGTCACTCCCCCGACCACAAGCTTCAACCATTACCATCAACGTTACTGTATCACTGTCACTTGGCTGACACCATCTTTGAAGAAACCCCCCCTTTTCACTTTTCCTTCTCCGTGGAAAGCATATCAATATCCTTTCTTCCCCATAAATCATCTCTTTGTCTCTTGCCTGGCCTACCCAGCATCGTGGGTATCTATCGTGTGCTTCACTGGCCAACCTTCCTAGCGCCAAATACCGGGCTGCCGAGGCGACAAAGTAAATCACCCAGCTGCCGGGCTAGTAGCTCACCCCAGATCATCGTTGGGTCTCCGCCTTCTACTGAGATCCTCTACACTCTGAATATTCCGAGGCGCGCCTCACGACAACCTACCAAGCCGCGGCATTGGCTCTTCAACAGCAACAGCAACAGCAACAGCTACTCTTCATTTACAGTCGACCTTTATTACTCCAGGTATGAGCTGTAGACGTCCCTTCATTGTGTGGTACTGCTCTGCACAGGGTGTAGCTCAGCGGTGCTCGAGCCACCGAGGCTCCCAAGCTTTCCGCAAGCAAGCTCTGGTCGTCAAAGGTATCGGTACCTTGCTCTAGGGCTTTCGCTAACGCATCGTTCTCCAGGTTCGGCTGGCAAATAGACTAGGGACAGACACATTGAAAGTCTCCTGCCTCGCATACCGGTACCCCTCAGTTCAGTCCCCCGGGCCTGATCAGAAGATCACATCAGTCTCAAGTCTCCTCACTGTGTTCCATTCGGATCTCTACTTGCTTGCTCCTCTGCTGAGGCTCTCCCCACTTCGGTACTCTCCACAGCTTTCCCCTCGATCCACCCTCTCCCATTTATTCATCATAAAGGGTTCTTTCGACTCCAGATCAATTTCCCTTCCCTTTCGCCAACCTTTCGCTCCGGTGCGCTTACAGCTAGGTCCCCCCTCCCCTGCTGCGCCGCCTAACAGCTTACCCCATTGACACCTCCC
>ONZP01000408.1:0-36971 GCA_900312805.1 Fusarium torulosum
AAACTCCCCTACTCAACTCCACACCTTCACATCTCACACCTCCTCTCTCTCTCTCTCTCTCTCTCTCTCTCTCCTGTCTCTCACCATCTCGCCTGCTTCTCTCTCTGTCTCTATTAGTAACTAGCAGCAAGCATCTGATGTTGCACGCTGACCATGACGATCCAAGTACACTTTAGACCCATCGATCCCGTTCTCATTCATGACGCTATCGTCCCGTAGTACTCCGTATCCGTACCTCTCTGCATGTTAGTGTTAGCGATGGTTTAACAACACTGCACACCCATTCCCATTCCCACTCTTTGAAACCCCCAGTCTCTATATAGCTTCATCCTCCCCCCATCTTCATCTTCATCTCTCGACCTTTGTCCTGCCTGTGCCACATACAGGGCTTTCGAGTTCCTGGTCCCTACATCCGTCACCTCATCTCAACCTCTGACTAAGGTATCGACGATAGTCTATATCCTCTTCTAGGTCGACACCAAAACTTGAGGTCGACTTGCACCGACGAAGCGAACTGAGCCGGTCATTCCCATTCGATCCGCTCCGAATAGCACCGAAGCTCAATCCTGAGCAGTAGCTTAAGCTTAACTGTTAGTTTGCCTCATTTTAAATGTACTTATACATATACATACACCTATACATATCCTTCGCGTGAATGATATGTACCGGTCGGCACATCAATGTGCTGTACCCATTATTTCATCGCTCACTTACATTACCCGTTCGGTTCAACAGCTGACCATTCCTACAGTCCTACAACTTGAACAAGTCAAATCCTTCAAGCTCAACACTCACTTATCTTGTCTTCTCACTTCGCACCCTTTAACAGAAGTGGAGAAATTCCTGGAGCAACTTTTTACTTGCTCTCGCACCTTCACTCACAACCACAGAATGGAGATATCACCATGAACTACTCACAACTCCAAGTTCTCATCATCGTCCTCGCGACCGTGGTTCCTTTGACCGCCATCACTGCAGTCGGATGCCTGTTCTACCGTCGCAGCCGCCAACGGCGTTTCTCCTTCAAGAGAGGCGTCACACCTATCAACGATGAAGAGATCGAGTCGTGGAAGAAGGACAGGACCCGCGAGAAGATCCAGATCATCGAGGCCGCAAACAGACAACACGCTGATGACCTGGAAGCACAACTTCAGCATCACCAAAGACAGAAGAGCACATCTTTCAGCTCTATCCGCAAACCCCCGAGTGTCATCGTCTACGATCGCCCTCATCCTCGAGTCTCTGAAGAGCTTTCTTCACCTCGCTCAATTCACCACAAGCGCAGCATCGATGTCCCATCAAGTCCAGTCATTGCCCGCGCTCCCAACTCGCGCCCAGGTCTCACTGACGAGGCTGTTCAGGGTGAAGATGCCTTCATCTCACCCTTGAAGCGTCAACCATCAAGATTAGCTAAGCTACCCCCTTCTGCTCGCCATAGCCGAACTCGCAGCAGTCGCAGCAGCACCATGAGTGCAGTGTCACCCCGTGATCCTTGGCACGGCCACTATCCCGATGCCTTCTTCGGCACTCGCAGTTCCAGTGAATACCTGCCCCGGGAGAACCGATCTCTGGATATTCGACATCAGCGAATACATCCAATGGCAAACATGAACCGGCTGTCAATTGACGATGAGGTCTTCATGGGAGGCCTTTCACCGCGACCCTTCATCCGACAATCAGAGATTGGCAGGGCTATCGGTTGAGCCCGGCAGCTGAGAAGCCTGGTTAAACGATCACAGAAGGGGGGGAAAAAAACTGACGATTCATTTTCTCAATGGAGTTGAGCAAGCAAGCTTACCCTGGCATCGTTGATTACCATCCCGAACCGCATCGAGAAACGGGTTCCGTGATGGCTCGTTTCAACCCCCGTCAAACCCCATCGAGACCCCAGTCATGCCAACAAACGGCGGGGCCGAGAACATCGTGACCCATTTCTGGAACGACTATATCCGGTCCAAAGAAACAATTGCCATTGCAAGGCGAACCGACTGTCGGTGATAAGGTCTCGGCATTGACACGAAGATATTAACTCATCTCGTTAATGACAAAGAGAGTCAGTCTTATGACGTCTGAACGCAACCTTATCACAATCTTTTCACTCACATTCATTCTACGAACACCAAAGAACCCACTGTTTATCTTTTTTTCTTTTTCTCTTCTTATCTTTCTCTTCTCACTCCTCTGATAGAGGTAGTAATGAGCTCGGTCGACTCCGCCTCATCTTAACTCCCCGGACCTTACGTTGATGTTTGTGTTCCTGAGGGAGGATGATATCGATTTTATTTATGTGCTGGCACTTTGCGCTGGCCGGAACACGGAGGAATTTGTGCATTTTGATTTGATGATGGATATACCCCAGACTTTCCTTTATTTTCTTTTTACATCCTCATTTTTATCATGACCCAGCGAGCGAGCGGTATGAATGGATAATAAGACGGTCCGTTTATGCGACGGACGCATGACCTTTCATGCAATGCGAAATGCTGTTGACGGCTACCAGAGCCTAGCGATACGCGAGGCATCTTGTTGAAGACAAGGATAGGACAGACGTTGAATGTCCATGGCACACAGAGATGAAATGCCCACAGCCTAGCTACATATTGCTAGATATATAGAGATAGATACAATACTCAACTGAACAAGATTGACAATCATTTCTGCCTTGATCTATGATATGTGATATGTATAGGATAATTTTCAAGTTTGTTGTTCCTTTGCAGTTCGAACTTAGTTGATGTTTAACTCGTTCTTGTTGCTTGATACTTCTCTTTTTCTAGAAGCTTGTCCCACAGCAAAAACCACTTAACGCGTCTCTGGCCACTCATAGCGGGGCATCGCGTCAAGCCCATATCCATCTTCCATCTTCGCGCCTTCACTAAACTTGCACTCAACTAATGTGCCTTGGACCTCACTTTACTCACTCAGTCAATCTCCGACAAACAGCCAATCATCGCCTGTAACTGCAGCACTTACAAGCTTGACAAAACCAACCCGGAAACAGGGATATCAGTCAGACAGCATCGCAATATTATCCGACCTTTCCACACCCTTCAATAAATAGGTGGCCAAGCGCTCTCTGGTTGAAAGGGGTAAAAGAAGGGTGACCAAGTGGTTGCTATATCAGAGACGCCTTTTTTGCCCTATCTGTTATTTTCAGGAGGGATATAAACCTCATCAGTCGGACTATTCGATACAGCACAGCAGGCCAACCAAGTACTGTACCTGGGCGGTCAACACCATCAGACCTCTCTCATACATAACAAAACACCATCACCACATAATGCCCCCTCGCAAATCTAACTCACGTAAGAGCGATACCTCTACCGCACGCTTCGTACCAATGGACGACGCCTCGCCCCTCGGACAAAGCCCAGCACCCGCACCTACACCAGCTGATGCCCCTGTAACCACGCAAGTACCTGCATCCACATCGGCACCCGAACCAGCTCCAGTACCTGCGTCTACAGCTGTTGAGAGTGCTGCCACCGAAGCTGAAGCTGTAGAGGGGTCTTCTCCAGTGCACTCATCCGATAAGAAGGATAAGGACAAGGAGTCTAAGGAGCCTAAAGAGCACATCACTATTGAAGTAAGCCAGGGAACAAGAAAGCATTTCTGACATGTTGATATCTGATATCCTCAAATGGAAAAGCTCAAACTCAAGAAATGCCTGCTAACGTAGGCAACAGGATCTGACCCTTCCCAAATCCATAATAACACGGCTGTCCAAGGGCGTTCTACCCCCCAACACACAAATTCAGGCCAATGCCATCATGGCCCTGAGCCAGAGCACCACGGTGTTTATCAACTACCTAGCCTCACAGTACGTCTTTCCCGGGAGGAGCTCTATCACTTGAGACACCATTGTTGACCCCAGCCCAGTGCCAATGAGAACACTGTGAATGCCGGCAAGAAGACAATCTCCCCTGCAGATGTCTTCAAAGCCCTCGAGGAGACCGAGTTTGCTTTCCTCAAAGAGCCTCTCGAAGCCGAGTTTGCCAGTACGTCTATCTCTTTATCTGCATTTCTTTCTTGGACAGTCAAGGGATACCATACCTAACAAAACTGCTAACACCACACCAAGAGTTTAACGCCATCCAGACCGAGAAGCGTACATCCTACCGTCAAAAGGTCCGCGCCAAGAAGTCGGACGGTCCAGACACCGATATGCCCGACACTTCCCACGTCGAGACCGATGCAGACGGGGACACGACCATCGTCTCGACAGGCCCCCTCGCCAAGCGTCCTCGCGTCGAGCCTGGAAACGCCGAGGTAGAAGAGGACGCCGTGACGGAGGATGAGGTGGAAATCCCTGAAGATTCCGATGACGATGTCGATGTCGAAGCAGACGAGGAGGAAGACGAGGGTGAGGGAGAAGCTAGTGGCGACGACACCCAGGATGCCCTTGAGGTCAAGGAAAGGAAGGACGAGAGGGATGAGGCTCTGGATGGAGATGAGAGTGATTAGGAGAGCCATACACAGCGCAGCACAGCACATTCGATGTCATTGGAGTAGTTGGATGATTATTAAAATGTTAATAACGCTACTGGATCAGTGTTATCTACATGCCATCAGCTAGCACTGTTCTTCTCACCAGCAGCCCCCGTCCCTTGGCATATAAACTCGATACTTACTGCAACTCTACGCGACCTTTGCAGCTCCATGACCACGTATCCATACACCCAACACAGCCCAATACTAAAACTCAACTGTCGTATTACGCTACGCATTATCAACTGCCCTCTCACAAGACAGGCCCAGCCGTGAACGCCTGTCCAGACAACAACATCCCGAAGGGTGTAACCGCGCTGTCACTTCGAATCCTGTAGGTGAAACCTCGACACTGGATGACAACGTCCTACGGAGCCCGATTCGCTGGGCCGGGTCAAGACATGCTGCCGTGGCACGCCTGTACGACGCGAGCACGGACAACACAACACGTCGAGTCCTTTGCACAGTAACACGCAGTTCAACTTGCGAGTCATGGTTACAGGTTAGGAGATTCGATATGCTAACTCTCAAAACAAAATCCATCTTTGGCGCCGAAGAGTCCGCTCTCGTAGTAATTACGTCCCGTAGTAAGTTTACTCCCAACATTCAGCATGAATGAATGTTTACATAATTGTGGCAGAGTTGGGCCTATAAACAAGAGGAATTATGTCATGGATCAAGCCAGGGGACATTTCCTCGTTCATACCGAACTGTTCCAAAATCGGCAGTCGCATCTTGCACCCACGAAGTAAAAGAATAGTCTGCAATATAAATGAAATGTTAAAGAAGACGAATTGAAGAGTGACGTGGTATCAAAATGAAAGCCTAATAGATATATGCCTCGCCAGCATAAACGACAACCCTGCGACGCACCAAGCATAGTCGCCCATTGAAACCTCATCCATGAGACCACAGAAATGAACAGTACTTTGCCTCTGAAAAGAAAACCCCAGCCAAATGACAAAAAGTAACATGGTACGTTAAAATCCATGTATGTACCCAAACAATTCCTCCTAAAGCAAAGTCAAAAGCAAACCCACAAAGAAAAACGAAACCGAGCTAGAGAAGTAAACATATCCGTGTTCCTGCCCTGTCCGGCTCCTCTATCCAAGCCCGTCCAACTACTATAAGCAGATATTCAAGCCAAAAAGGCCCCTTAAAATGCGCATAGACTCTCCAACAATGGTATGCTCGGATATCCAGAGGAGTCAAGGCTAAAGAAGATAGCAGACTGCCGGCTGAAGATGTATAAAACACAAGACAGCTGAAGAAGAAAGTAGCCGAGAATGAGAGAAAAAAAAGAAAGCAAAAAGCCACACGACCAATTCGAGTCTCAGAATCAAAGCAAGAGCCATCGTAGGTCAGATCATTCCGTCGTTTCGCATCACCGATCAGTTCTCCTATCCACTACTGAGGCTGTTGCCCAGGAGTCCACCATTGCTGGGCTGGCGAATGCTGGCCAGACCAACCTTGGGAGACCGAGGGCCCTCCAGCACCACCCTGCTGAGGCATATACTGTCGAGGTGTTTGATCGGCAGGGTACATGCTCTGGCTTGCGCCATACTGCATACCAGCCATGCCGGGGAACTGCATACTCTGCATCTGGCCCGAGCTGGGCTGGCGGAGATGCGAGGAAGGTGACTGCGACGGGTGAGGTGCTTGGGACTGAGCAGTGTAGCTGCCGTAGCTATGCTGGGGTGCCTGAGGAGTCTGTGGCCACATCTGTCCTGATTGATAGTTGTAGCCAGGTGTTCCCTGAGACAAGGAGCCTGCTGAGCCTGGAAGCGTTGGCCTGATGTTCGACTGTGTTGGTGAGTGAGCCATACCTCTCATGGGTGCCTGACTGAGACTACTCTGAGCACTGATGGACTGGGAGTACGGCGCTGTGGTCATCATCATTTGAGGGCTCTGGGTGGATACCAATCCGGGCTGTTGAGACATAGCCGTGGCCGTAGTATGAGGAGAGTGCGAAGGTCTACTGGTCGCAGCATTGGAATTATCGGCAGGTGCCACAGGCTGCTGGGTGAGATTGGAAGGGGGCTGCTCGTGTGGGCGGCGCCAAATCCCTTGGAGATAATCGTTTCGCATATCCCGCTGCTGGTTAACAGATCTGTTGAAATCGGCGGCGTGGTGGGCTTGAGCATTCAGCTCCCCGAGGGGCGAGGGGCGAGTCTGGTCTTGGTAAGCAGGGCCGGTGATCTCCTGGCGAGGTCCGCCTTTGAGAATTCCCGAATAATCACGCGGTCGGGAGTCGTTAAGGTCTGATCCTAGTGTCAATCCGGGCATTCTTGTCGTGGTTCCAGGTGGTGGTCCGATCATACCTGGTTGAACGAGATGCGGCTGCGGGGGGCCGGGGAACGGTCCTGGGTTGTTGCTGTACACAATCTCCGGGTGGGGACCAGCCAACAAGACGTTGTTCTGCTGAGCCTCGGCCGCCTCTCTTGCCTTTGTAGCACCTGGGCGTTTCTCACCGGCAAGGTCAGCCTCTGTGAATCCTTGTTTCCGGGCCTTGGTTTCCCAATAGTCATCGCGGACTCTTCGACCGTTGACAATCACACGACTTCCAAACTGACGGAACATAGACCTGGCAGTAACGATAGCAATCTGTCGGGAGCGATATGAGAACGGGAGGATCTCTTGCTGGACCAAATCATCCTTTTCGGCCTGGCTGGCAATAATCTTAAACAGGGACCTGTTCTTGTTGAAAAGGAGGTATGAGTCTCGGTAACCCAGAACCCTGGCACACTCAGTAGCAAGCATGAAAAGTTTATCCCCTCTGTTGGGGACAAGGAAAGTTCGGCACTTGTATTCACGTCCTCCATTCAGCGTACCGTTGGGCTGGACTTTCTTCTCTCCAAACTCGTCGATCTCGCGAGGTAGGTATTCGTCTCCACTTGCGTTGAGCTGGTCGGTTGTGTGATCGCGAACGGTTGGTAGTGCTTTGAGAGTTGACTTTGTTGGTGTGGTCTTTGGCGGCATCTGCGTCTGTGCCGGTGTGTAGGCGGGACTGACTTGGGGCAATGCTGAACCTTGAGACTGAGGAGTCTGAGGTGGAGGGATCGCTTGAGGATGGGTCGAGGCCGCGGCCTGCCCGGGAGCCTCGGAAATGCTCCCTGAAGATCGTTTATTCATCGGTCTTGTTCGTTTTCGAAGTGGTTTAGTATCACCTACAATCACACTGATCAGTACCTTCCCTCGCTAGTGACATCATCTTGTGGGTAAAAGCTGTAACGAAAGAAGACGCAAGTCAAGCAAACGGAAATTCAACTCGTGAGAAATCGCAAATGATCGCAAATAATTGCGCTGCCTAGCGCAAAGTAGCGCAATAAACAAGTAAAGTAGCGGCGAAGTACTTGTTCGCCGACATACCATCGTTGCCAGGCTGCGGCGTGTCGTAAAGTCCAGGAGAATGGTTGCGCTTCAGTGTACGCTGCGGTTGTTGTGATATACCTATAACTAGTCAAGGCTGGTCAGCATATTGAATCTCAAGTCAGATTAAGATCCGATGGTGATCACGGGTGGCGTAACTATTCCGCAACTCTATATCCTATATGAGGTGCCGGAACGGCGGAGTGCGGGGCAAATGAACTCATCATGGAGTTTTCGCTCAAGCGATATTGAGATTTGCGCGTGTATATGATATGAAGAAATAGCAAGGGAAAGTTTGTGGAGGTAATGCGATCACAAAAAGAATAGAACAGAGTTGTTGAACTTACCAGGTGAGCTGAGCGCGGCTGGATTGATTGTCGCATCATCAGCGCCGGTTTGCTGAGCGGAGTACATGGCAGAGCTGCCGAGCCAGCAGGGGACGGGAAAAGTTGCGACCACGGAAAGGCGACAGCGACGTGTCCTGAGATGTTTGGACTGGCGGGTTGAAGGGTTGGAGAAGATGCAGAAGGAGGGCAGCGTCAGTCGCACGTGGTTGGTGGCCAGAAGGAGGCGCGTCTCTGAGCGTGAATGGCGAATTGCAGATTATATGGCGAGCTCAAGTGGGAAACCTGCCTGGCCTTGTGATGTGAGATGCGGCCAGCCAGGCCTTGGCTCGGGGATGGCGACTCAAGCGCAGGCCGGGGCATAGACTCAGCCGGGAGTTGATCCAAACCAAGACAAGATCGTAGGAATCCAAACGATGGTCGCGGCAGCGGCGGGACAGGCGTGTAAAGAAGAGTAAAATACGAAACAGGCGAAAGACAAGACACAACACCAAGAATGAGGCGCAAAAAAAGCAAGCACAATAAAAAATATGAAAGGAACGAGATGAGTTGCCGAATTTACCTTTGTCCGGTGATAAGAGATCAGATGTGGACGCGGATCGCGTTGTGCAACGGCTGCGACAACGACGTCAACGAAGCTCGGAAATGGATCTCAGCGATCAACGCTGGGCGCGCAAGTGAGACGAAGAGCAGTCGCGTAACGGAAAACAAACGGATCTCTTTGAAGACTCGAGGATACGCGTTCGAGTGAATTGACAGATGGATAATGGGATGGTTAGACGATGCGATGGAGCGGGTGTGTGCGTGTGTGTGATGGTGGAATGGAAAGCTGATGGTGGATGGATGGTTAATGATGGGCAATGGATGGGAGGGGACAAAGTAGTGGCCGTGGTAGTGGTAGTGGCAGTCAGTGGCAGGTGGAGGGGACGGGACTGCGCGCTCTTGAGTGTATGAAATGTGGTGGGGGAGGGAAGGTGCAGTAGTGTAGTGCCGCAGTGCGCGCAGCTACTGGGAAATCTGGGAATCAGTCGCACTTGCAGTGGCGATTTGGATTTGAGACCAGGAAGTTGAAGTCTCGAGCTAAGAGCAAGGAGCAAGGAGCTAAGCTAGGGCAAGAAAAAACCACTCTTGCGGGGGGTGCAGGAGCATGCCCGGGGAGGGAAGATCCAATCAACCAGCCCTGAAATGTGAATGAACTGAAAGACTCCACAAAAGAATACCAGGGATCTCAAGAACCTAGGTAAGACCAAAGACTTGAGAATCAGGATCAAAGCCTAACTAACAGAGTAAAGGCCGGGAAGAGGTGGAGATGAAGGCGCACTGAGGGCTGGGGCTGGGGGTGCCAGCGACGGTGAATGACTCTTATTAGTGAAGGTCTCGTCTCCAGCAGAATACGGATGATTGCGCGCGAGTGATGCAAGCTTGCACTTGCGCGTAAGCCAAAAGGTACCTCAACCTCGTGCAGTTAGGTATGAGATAATGCGACAGAAAGAGGCGCGCGTGGATGTGGGGAATAAATGAGGTTGAAGGCGTCCAAAGCGGAGGTCCTCTAGCGCTAGGCAGGCCTGGGATGTACCGTTCGGCCGCTGTTGTATTTATCAAGCGAAGGGTAGCGCTCTTTTGTGGTTTAATGTGATGCGATGCGATGCGATGCGATGCGAACGCTTTGTAACAGAACGTTGCGTGCCGTAAACTGCTGGAAATGTGATATTAAGGCAGTAATAATTCCACATTCAAGGATATGGCAAATCGTGTGACTGAGGTAATGAGAGCTTTGGTAATATAAAGTTGATACTTGCTGCTGATGCTGCACAAGATACGCGTGGGCTATATTCTTTGGGGTTCAAGGTTAAGTCAAGGATGGACCAGTGTAACGCAAAGAGGAGACTGCTCTGCTGGTGCGTCTGGTTGTCGTCCCAAGGTGGTGATGTTTGATATATGAGGAGATGCCGTATACGGCAGAGTAAAACCAGGCAGTTGGTCGTGTAGCGACAAGAGATAATAATGATGGTGCTGAGGATGTTTAATGTCCGTACTGCCAGTCAGGGACAAGGTGGTTGTTTGATAGACAGATAGACAGGTGGATGGTTTGGCCTGGCTTATTGTAGGTGCGGCTGGTATCCGTCCTTGCCTTGCCTTGGAAGGATGATGATGGTGGAGGAGGAGGAGGAGGAGGATGAGGAGGGAGTGGGAGTGGGACGAAGATTTAGAGGGCTGCTGGGATATCAAAGAAGATGGAGTGGAGGGGAGATGGGTTTACCGTTGGAAAGACGGCGCGGATTGAGGGAGACGGATGACGAAGAACGGTTGGTTGAGATGGCGCAAGCCTGGGGGAGGAGGTGATGTGAGTGGGGAGCCAAGCCAAGGCATGGACAAGAACAAGGGTAAGAGAGCAGGGGAACGAGAACTCTGGTTGGCTATCAAAGGCATAGGTGTGTGTATATCCGAGTAAGACAGAGTGAGCAAGAGGAAAAGACGAGGTAGGAGCCGAGTTAACCTCTCTTGAGAACGATGATGGTGATATTGTCGTTGAAGGATGATATAGAGAATGCGGTGAAGGCGGCACCAGCGGGAGAAGAATTTTGAAAGGCAAAGATTCCAAGACAAGAAGCTGTTGATCAAGAATTACCCAACATGAGGAGCAACAAGCGAGCAGACGCTTGCCTCCGAGCTACTCCGCATCCGCGTCCGCATCATCAGCATCATTAGGTCCTCTTAGTTCAGCTTCGGTTATATCTCAGCGCCTTTCTGGCCAGTCTCTGAAGCAGCGAAATGTCACCGTGCAAGGTTATTGTAGCGTGCCCCAGAAGAAAGCAAAACCCAAACCAGGAATTAGCATAACGGCTGAAGCCTACTGGTCCTGGACATGGTAGGCTAAAGTCAGTGGCTTGGGTGTCATCAATGTCAGCAACTCGTAACATGACAATGTGTCAGTTGCAGTAATTGCAGCTTGATATTGATGGTGTTTTAAGGCCATGATTGTCTCGACTCGCTTTGAGTACCTGCGGCCCCTGTTAGATATCACTGCTTACACCCCCGAGTATGAATCAACTTACTGTAAATATCTCAAAACCAGTTAGCGATCTTCAAGTTACGGTCCTTTCAGCATATTCGTCTTTAAAATCAATCCTGTCAATCCACTAGATACACTACAGTATATACCTAGTAGAGATGGACCCGGACCTCGAATAGATCAGGTCTAAGCAATATCAACATGCCCGTGCTACTGCCTTTGATCGGGGCTGTTCCGGTGCTAACATTCAAGTTGATAGATAACCTTTCCTTTGTCCACTAAGACAACGCGTAAATGGTTCACCAAGAGTCAGTCTGAGGTCTCGAGGATATCGACGGTTGAGAGGGACACTCAGAGCCTCGTCGCCTCTGATCCGCTATACCGGGTCTGCTTGTCGCACCGTGATGTGTGTGACGGGTGTATGGGTGGGAGTGTCGCTCGATGCACGCAAGCGCCCTAGGCTGTCTGTCCTTCTCCTGTACGTGCGTCGCGATGCTAACTGCATGCAGATGCCATTGCATTATTAGCAGCTTTTCTTCAACGACATGAAACGTTGTTGCGTTGCTGTGCCGCAGAGCTTCATCAATAAAGCGCTCGCTTTCTCATGGCACATATCTGCTGTGAGTCGGCGCGCCAGAGTCTGGATTATTGTTGAATCCTCAGATATTGCTGATATCAAAGATTTCATGAATTATATCATCGCCCTTGATTCGCCTCGTTCGGTGAGGCTAGACCTAGCCCATATACACCGAGATGTCTATACTGGTGAAGTACCAGAAACCCTTTGAATGTCGTGCTGCGACTTATGTCTCACCTTTTTTTTTTTTTGTTAGCCCGTGATGCTTTGTCTCATATTGTGTGTCTATCAGTTGTCTGACCCACGTCGCATGTCGCCCGTGAGGTAGTCTCACTTTCGTAGCATCTGAGGAAATATATTAGACCAGCAGTCGACTTCTCTCATATCCTCCAGCCCTTATGCGAAATGCAAGGACGTCATCGAGCCACACTCTTGTCGCATCTCTCACTCATCACTGGAGCACTCGAATTTGGGATTTTGGTCACCACTGGCGCACGACGAATAGTCGCATTCGAGAAACCTCACCGATATTGCTCTTTGATCTGTCAGTGCCGGATATATCAGATCAAGTCTGACGATAAAGCGTCAAAGACTGCCTGATGCCTGAGACAGAACTCGTGTGCCGTGGTTTAGTTCTTCTGGCTTGCAACTTAGGTATGAGAACAAAGAATGGAGTTGGAAGATAAAGCTGAAAAGGTTTCATTATCCAATCAATCAATGAGTGAAGTTGGATAAAAGCATTCATGCTGGCCAGCCACTTACAGGCCCATTTGAACTGTAATCAATGTCGCAAATCTCCATCCTGCTCCAGTGGTTTGGAGAACGCAACGGAGTCGATCAACCGTGACCCTAGGATCAGCACGGGCAGGATCCGTTCCACTATCGTCCACTTAAACCCCTGGTCCCTGTCGTTCTGGTCAATGTAACCTGCCTTGATGGACATTGAGGCGCCCTGCAATGTATTCCGTATAGACATTTTGAGTTCAAGATACTGTATCCTGATGGCTAAGGGGAACAGTGGGCATTTGGCAGTCAAAGGTTGTTCAAGACAGCCATGGCATGGAGGGGGGGAGGTGCGGGAGCGATCGCCCCCAAAACCCCAGACCACACCAGCCCAGTCTGCCAGTCCACGATCCTCGCGCACCATCCATCCGTCCCCGCACACACGCACACACGCACACACACTCACGCTTCCCGCTGTGGCTCTCCTCCATCCATGGATTCCTTATGTACGATCATGGAGAATTGACATGACCCGGCGAGAGGCTGCGGCTGCATCTCTGCATCTCTGCATGCCAAACAGTGACCCGCTATGCCGACCCTGCGAGTGCTCTAAAGTTGCTTTGGGTCCAGGATCTTCGTGCCCCCATCACCCATGCACACACACAGGCCATGCACCATGATCCCAATCTTCACCCCAGAGTTTACTGACTCCGCCGCGGGTTGACTAATTAAGGGTACCAAACGAGATACGCGAGAAGCATGGCCCGTCACCTCCTGGGGCCGGACTGGGACTGGGCGCATTGGGAGAGACATCTCTGCCCCGCGCGCTCCCTCGTGATGCTCAGCTCCTATCCTTTTTTGGCTCTAATCTAGCGAGTCACGGACAGTTTGCACAAACTGTCCAAGCTTGACAAGCCACAAACCTCCATTCGTGAGCGACTTAACGATCGTGGACCGATCCACTCCCTGCTGTTCTTTGATTTGGCCCGCCGCGGCTTTTATTTCACACTCGCCGTTTTTGGAACCGTTGTCATCTTGTTGAGCCTCCGCCTGCTTGTCATATTTCCACGTTCGTGGCACGGCTTTCTTGCGCAAGCTGATTGGTCTTTACTTGATTGTTATCGTTCGTCCATCCTTCAACCGTTGGCCAAACGAGATCAGATCCTGGGCGCGCCCTAACACGAGTCCTTGGCCCAGTACCTGCCTTAAACCGTAACGTAAATATCTCGCTTGTATCCGTAGATCACCACAAGAACGTTGTCGTATGAGGTTGGTTTACCAGCCGGTTCGCACGTGAAACCTTACCAGCGCCGGATCCCTAGTCCTTTCGCCTCGGCTTAATCTCTTCGGGAAACCACCATCAGGTAACGTTAGATTGCTGTAGCCTGCACATATCATAGTTCCTCTCGCCAGTATCCTTGTTTCACATCACAAGGTATAATTTAACCACCCATTCTGTATGGTTGCGCTTCTTTCACCTTGCGCAACTTCTCACTTCTTTCAATAACTAAGTCGCCATTGTCTCTTTAGCCCGCTGGCAATATCTGAGTCGACTGTCTTCTCCATAAATCCGGGTCCGCATTGCATCATGCTGATGCACTTATCCTTGCCAACTTGTCCTCGGCTCGCCGTCTTGTGACGCTTGACCGGCTGGATACTTCGTCTTTTGGTGGACTTGCGAGTACGAAACCAATCACATCGATTTGCGACGTCGATTCTTGGCTATAATAGTACCAACAAGAGGCGTTTGTCTCGACCCTCGTTCCAATAGTCTCACACCCATGCCCCTGTTTCTTTTATGATATGCTTGTTGCTTATCCGTACTCTGCCGATGACTTTGATTTCGAATCCGTTTCGATTCGTTGCAACTGATGCCTGATTCCATTTAGTGGCATAGGAACAGTTCGTTGATCAAGGCTCTTTCGCTGATATGTCGGGAACCAACGGTTTTCCTGCCACGAGCTTGTCATTTTTCTGCAACGCGCGCTGGCCTGCTATGGTATGCGATGCTGCATCAGAGTGATGTGCTTGGCTGAGCCGCCTTTGCGCATTCGGTCTTGTACTTCTGGCAATACTTGGAGAGACCGTTTTTTCTTCCATATGAATAGATATCTTTTCAGGAAGTTCGTACTTTTCCTGTTTTACGAGCCCTTGCTGCACGCTAAACGCGTCCTCGTGAGCTCCTCCCGACGCGCTGCATTCTCAGACTCGAGCAAACCGCCAGGCCTAGTAGTGCCCGGCGTCATGCATTTCCTAATACAGCAGCCTGCTTCTACCCCTTCACCATCACATGGATTAACACGCTCGTCCAAGGGTTCTGCTCACCGGCCGCAGCCACGCCTGCGAGCGACATTACTGGTGCTGACATTGCTAAAACAGAAGTTGTTGTAGAGAAGTTGAATGATGGTTGAAGAACTCGGAATTGTCTGACGCAGCATCTGTCAGGCTGTCTAGGTATGACAAGACATGTTAAGATGCACCGATCAAGGGCTGTTCCCGAGTCCACTTCTATGGGTTCTGTCAAGCAGCCTGAAGATAAATGGGGGATGTATCAATCGGTTGTCTTTTATGCCATCACAGTCTTGAATGCTGTGGAAGCCACTTTCACGCTAAGCTGCTTGTATGTCAAATATTTCTCCGAAGTTGGGGGTGCAATGTCGACGATGGTGGATTCAGCTCATGAAAACAGGATGCAGGGGTATTGATGACAGCAAAGTCGGAACTGCAGTAAGCTGCCAGTGGTCGCTGTTTTTATTTATTGGCTTCTTTTCTTCACGTTAGCTAATACTAGGCTTCGCCACCACTGTATTATCCCCTAATCCTTTGCCTAGAGTTTGTGGCATTAGGATACAAACTCCTTCCATTTGAAATTTATCAGCAAGTGAGGTTATGCAGTAGCGATCTCAAGGCGGGTTGAATTCTTTTTTTTTTGGTATCAGTACCAGTCAATTGTTAGCAGAGAGATGTCTATATCATTGGTCCGCTGTTGACGGTCCATAGACCGGATTACGAACGCACCGATATGATCATATCGCTTCGATGCTTGTAAATGTAGTGGCAAATGCGATGTCCCAAAACAAGGATACTGACCAAGGGATTCTGCTGACGGTTTTTCTCATCATGTGGTATGCTTGAGAGTCCTTGGGCTGAAGAAATGAAGACGTTATTCTCTTTCCACACGAACCATTCTCTTGTACATAACAGCAATGGCTGGATGGTTATTGGTGCAGGGTGTTGTACGCATACGGAAGCTGGCCGTAGAGCTTGATTCGCGCTGTAAAGTTCATTTCCCAGTCACACTAGGTAGACGTATCGTTTATCGCTCTCCGAACAAGCCGATGCTTTGTCATTGGAGATTGCTTCAGCATCCGACTGTGAGGTGTAACCCCACAAACTGCAGGATATGCAGGAGGAGGTTTGGTCGGAACGTTTCTCTTGTTCATGGACTTTAACGGTCGGAATGAGATTGGCTATGTCATCTGGCATGGTCTTGGCCTGTGTGAGATGCAGGAAGACGGCCTTCTGGCAGAAACCACGTCCAAATTCTGGTCATTGCGTTCGATAAGGTGCAAAGGTAACGGAATCGTCACTGAGAGCTGGTTGTACTGCTCTCAGTGCGTACAAATATGTATTGTCTCTTGCCATTGTAGGCACAGCACTTGTAGATACATCTCGGGCTCCGGTACTCGTAGAATGATGCGGTAGGTGCTTGTCCCGCCACCATCCCATATAGGCCAATCCCGGAGAGTTGTTACACATCCTGTAGCCCCTTTCTAGGCATCTTGAAAGCAGTTCGTTATGTCGCCGTACGTTCTTACTCACAGCACTGCAGAGGAGCTGTATCTTCTTACACGCGTTGGAAGCACTCATACTGTAAGGCCGTGTAAGGCGGGCCCAGAGCGCGAACTGAATGGGAGCGAACAGGATCCGTGTGCTTGGGCCATGGTTTTAAAAATCTTGAAAGAGCCCGCGGGAAGTAAACATCATTAACGTATTTGTGGTCTGAAATATCCGATGGTAAGCTCGTGATGTGGTTGCTCTCGGGTCATATCAAGAGCCAATGGCATGAATGAATCCTAGAAAACTTGAAGCTGGACTGCAGCAGTTTTGCCGCCTCATCATCGGACCGTGGTACTTTCGATTAAGCATTTCTGTACTTCTTTATTATCAAAAACACGCAACAGACTCGCAAATTCCCCGAGCTAGACTCTCTGGCGTATGTCAAGCGATCACAACAGCCATGATGGGAATACAAGCTGCTGCAGGCATCAAATCATGTTGAATCGAGTTGAGGGGGTGTAAGTCGTATCTTGATAAGCGGAGCAAGTTATTGACAAGAATGACCTTTCAAAATTAGGCAGGAATTTTGTGATCAAAGTCTTTCAAACAGGTTTTGGATAGAAATGATGATTTCTATGTGCAGTTACTGACTTTTGAAGGAATGATACCACTTACAGAAGGGAGATACAAGAGGGAAGGTGAAGTGAAGTTGTTCGGAAGGAGCACGTGATATGACAGTCATGTGACAAGAGCATAGTTTCGCGCTGCATTCGACCACCGTAATGATTATCCGTGCCATCAATGGCTGGGCTCACTGAAAGCAAAGCTTTCTCGCATCCAGTATTAGCTCAGCATTAATTCGCTTTCGAGTTTGCAGCCGTCCTAGGCCAAGATTTGAAATCTTCTCTAGATATCGCATTGAGCAAAGCGTCGGCGACTTATCGATAAGGGCCCCACTATCGCCTACTCGAACGCTTTGCCATCAAGAGTCTTTTCATCATACCTACTCATAAAACTTACTGCATTGCTAGAACCAGAATCTAGCAAAGATGGCGAGCTTAAAAAGATCTACTGATGCCGACCCTTTGGCGTCCAATATCTCGAGCAAGGTCTACGTGCGCTCGACTCGAAGTGGCAAAGTGCAGAAAATCGTGAGAGAAGTCTACTTACGTACTGACATTCCCTGCTCTTCGAAGCTCTGCAAGGCGTGTCTCCAGGACGCTCCTAAAAATGCCGCCCAGCAAGGTGAGGCTACTCTTCGCGAACTGGTTCTACAGCTTGTTAACAAGAATTACAGTACAGCCTTTCATCCTCTCGGATAAGCCAGCAGGCACTAAAGCCTTTCCTCAAGGTCATTACTTAGTCCCTGATACTAACGCGTTGCTCAACGCAATGGACCTTTTTGAGCAAAGCTCAGCATTTTATGACGTTATCATCTTGCAAACAGTGCTGGAGGAGCTACGAAACCGATCATTACCACTCTACAACCGCCTAGTGGGGCTTACAAAAAGCGAGGATAAGAGATTTTACGTCTTTTTCAACGACTTCAGGCTCGAGACCTTTGTCCACCGGGAGGCGAACGAGACTGTCAATGATCGAAATGACAGGGCTGTGCGTTCGGCTGTTAAGTGGTACGGCGAGCATCTTGCTAGGACAAAGGCGAAGAACCTTCCTGCTGTGGTGATGCTTAGTGATGACCGAGAGAACCTTCGCAAGGCCAAGGAAGATGGACTCCATGCGTCTTCTCTTAGAGACTATGTCGGGGGCCTCGAAGATGGCAAGAGATTACTCGACATGGTTGCAGAAGCTCAGAGCATAGGGTCATTTAAAAAGCTGGGCCAGATGCTCTACCCTGAATATTTTACCCTATCAAAGATGATGACCGGAGTCAAGGCTGGTTTGATGCATCAAGGCGTCTTCAACGTATCCCCGTACAACTACCTGGAGGGGTCAATCAAGGTCCCAGCGTTTCCAAAGCCCCTCCTCATTTTAGGTCGCGAGAACATCAACCGAGCCGTTGATGGCGATGTGGTAGTCGTTGAAGTTCTTCCCCAGGACCAGTGGAAGGAGCCTTCTACAAAGATCATTGAGGAGGACGCCATCACTAAGAACGAGAACGCAGATGTGGAGGAGAGTCAGGATTTTGTTTCCGAAAAGGAGCGAAAGGCTCTGCAAGAGCAGGTCAAGAAGACGCAGAAGAGCGCTTCGGAGAGCAAGCCCCAGCCCACAGCCAAGGTAGTGGGTGTCATCAAACGTAACTGGCGACAATATGTCGGCCACATCGATCCTTCGTCAGCGAGCAAGGCCTCCAACCAAGGTCGTAAACAGGATAGTGTCTTCCTTATTCCTATGGATAAGAAGATCCCCAAGATCCGTCTTCGCACACGCCAGGTGGCTGACCTTCTTGGAAAGCGCTTGTTGGTAACTATCGATGGCTGGGAGCGTGACTCAAGGCATCCTGTCGGACATTTCGTGCGATCCTTGGGTGAGCTGGAGACAAAGTCGGCTGAGACAGAGGCTCTACTTCTGGAATGGGATGTCCAATATCGACCATTCCCCAAGACGGTGCTCGACTGTCTTCCCAAGGAGGGACATGACTGGAGAGTACCTACGAGCATGGAGGATCCTGGTTGGAGACAAAGAGAAGATCTCCGAGGACTTCTCATTTGCAGTATCGATCCCGTCGGATGCCAGGATATTGACGATGCTCTCCACGCGAAACAACTTCCCAACGGGAATTACGAAGTCGGCGTCCACATTGCCGACGTCTCTAACTTTGTCAAGCCTGCCAACGCCATGGACACTGAAGCTAGCATCCGAGGTACCACTGTTTATCTGGTTGATAAGCGTATCGACATGCTTCCCCCTCTTCTTGGTACCGATCTTTGCTCGCTCAAGCCTTATGTAGAGCGATTTGCCTTCTCTGTTATTTGGGAGCTGAATGACAACGCCGACATTGTCAGCGCTCGCTTTACAAAGTCTGTCATCAAGTCCCGAGAAGCTTTCAGCTACGAACAGGCCCAGCTGCGAATCGATGATGATTCTCAGCAAGACGATCTTACCAAGGGCATGCGCATGCTTCTCATGCTTTCCAAAAAGCTCAAGAAGAAGCGAATGGATGCCGGTGCCCTGAGTCTTTCTTCGCCGGAAGTCAAGGTGCAGACCGAATCGGAGACGTCTGACCCTATTGATGTCAAGACGAAGCAACTTTTAGACACCAACTCCCTTGTCGAAGAGTTCATGCTGTTCGCCAATATCAGTGTCGCGGCCAAGATCTATGAAGCGTTCCCTCAAACTGCCATTCTTCGTCGCCACGGCGCTCCTCCAAAGACCAACTTTGACGAGCTATCGAATCAGCTCCGCACCAAGCGCGGCATGGAGTTACGCACCGACTCCAGCAAGGCTCTTGCCGACTCTCTAGATGAATGCACCGACCCCAAGGAACCCTTCTTCAACACTCTTGTGCGTATCATGGCTACTCGCTGCATGATGAGCGCAGAATATTTCTGCTCAGGAACACAAGCTTATCCCGAGTTCCGTCATTACGGTCTCGCCTCCGAGATCTACACCCATTTCACCTCCCCCATTCGTCGTTACGCCGATCTTCTCGCCCATCGACAGCTTGCTGCCGCTATCGATTACGAGGCTATCCACCCCAACGTTCGCAGCCGAGGACGTCTCGAGGCTGTGTGCAAGAACATCAACGTACGGCACCGCAACGCCCAAATGGCCGGTCGTGCCAGTATCGCCTATTATGTCGGCCAAGCCCTTAAGGGCAAGGTTGCTGAGGAAGACGCGTTTGTCATGAAGATCTTCAGCAACGGCTTTGTCGTCCTTGTCCCACGATTTGGCACAGAGGGTTTGATCCGACTCAGGGATCTTGCAGAGCCCGAGCCCGAGGCGGAGTACGATGCCGATACATACACACTTACTACCAAGGGAAGCCGAGAGATCAAGGTGGAGCTGTTCCAGAAGGTTAGGGTTAGAGTCCGTGACGAGAAGGATGACATGACAGGCAAGCGGGGTGTCAAGATGGAGTTGATTGAGGCATAGATACGACAAGAAAGGGATTTGGATTCCAAGGTGCAAGCATAATGCATAATCTACGAGTCACTTGTTGAACCATGTAGGAGTTTTAGGAAGACATATTGTTTTATGAATGTATATGCACGGGTCTAAACCGTTCTACCAGCCATCCTTGAAACGCCAAACTTTCCAGCGAAGAACTCATGTAAACCGTCCGTCATTTTGCTGACCAAACCACCAAAAGCCTTTTTTTCTTTCTCTCTACTGCTCCATAGCATCAAGAGTCTCAGAGCTGCCATCATCCTCGCCCCAGAGACCCTCGAGCTTGAACTCGGCAGACCACTCAGTAACGATTTGCTTCTGGTCGGCAGCGACATCATCCTCGCCAGCGTTCTTGATAGCTGACTTTTTGGCGGAGGCTGTGGACTCGACGGCGAGAACAGGAGGCTCAACCCAGCCCTGGATGCGGCCATCTCGCCAATCAGTGATGACGGCCATGGCAGCAGCAGAAAGGTTAGGAATACCACCACGTCCAAGACGGCCTCGCTTGCGAGCAACTTGGACAAGGAAGTCAGTGGTGAAGTCACCATCAGCGCGGCTGGGGAGAAGAGCGGGAATGTCGTAGACGTTTGTAAGCTTCTCCATGAGCTCGGGAGAAGCTGACAAGCGTCTCAGAAGAAGAGTGACGGCGGGGATGGGGTCGTCGATCTGCTTGGGAGGAACAGCGTTAAGGAGAACAAGGTGAGCGTGAGCCTCGGTGGCATTCTTGAGGGACACAAGGCCAGCGGAGTGGGTTGAGGATGACGAAGGGAAAACAACACCAGGAGAGTCGAGAAGAGTAAGCTTGCTGTCGATCTTGACAGAGCGGATGCTCGTGGTGACGCCAGCCTCAGCGCCAGCAGGGCAAGCCCTTGAAGAGCTGCCGCCCTTACCGCTCATCCTCGAGAGGAGCGCGTTGATAACAGAGCTCTTACCGACGTTAGGGTAACCGATAACACCGACCGAGACGGCGCGCTTGAGCTGCCGGCTGGCAGCAAAGCTCTTGAGGGCCTTGAAGAGTGTGGCAGAAGTGCTCTGGACAGTCAAATCACGGTGGTTGAAGGTGTGGGCGTTGGGAGCAGCGCCGGAGGCTCGGAGAGGGAGAGTAGGGAAGTAGCGTCGGAGGTAGACAAGCCAGTCTCGCAGAACCTTGGGAGGGATCAGATCGACCTTGTTGATGACCAGGATAAGTCGCTTGCCACCAGAAGCAGCGGCCATGACCTGGCGCTCGACCTCGCGAGAACGAGTACCCTCAGGGTCGCGAGCGTCAAGAACGTAGAGAACAACATCGGCATCCTCGACGACCTGCTTGAAGACTCTGTCGTAGGTCTTTCTCGAGGAAGCTTGGCCAATGGACATCTCAGGGCCATGATCGTTGTCGGAGTCGTCGCTATCGTCGTCCATATCATCGTCGTCTTCACCGAGCTGTTTGTCGTAGGTAGCAGCGGCAGCGCGAGCACTTGCAATCAGCGCAGCCATAGGGTTTGACTCGTCGATATCCTCGTCCATGTCGTCGTCTTCCATTTCATCTCCAGCCGCGACCTGAACACCGGTCATGCCGGGCTCATCCTGTGTGCCCGTCTTAGCAGCCTTGGCCATCTCTTTTCTTCTTTGCGCCAGCTCAGCCTTCTTTAGACGGTTCTCCTCAATCTCCTGAAGAATTCTCTCCTTGTAAGGGAACAGGTTGGGGATACCAGGATCCTTCTTTAGCTTTGATCGCCATTCTGGGTTCTTCTTTGCGAGCTTGCGCTCCTTCTTTTGCTTTGCGAGGGAGGCCTTTTCGATCTTGTGGCGAAGACGAACGGGAGTTCGCTTGGACTTGGGCTCTGGAAGTGGAGTTAGTACTGGTGATCGATCTGTATACAGTAGCTATTGCGAGGCGACCTACTGCCGGGCTTGTTGATTCCAGCCATTGTGATATTTTGGACTTGACTGCTTGTCTTGTCTTGACTTTTTCTGTTCCACTACGAGCGGCTTCGACCAAAGTTTGAAAAATTAAGTGGGATTGTCAATTCTGCCGCTTTATTTTTCTGACCGCTTTTGTGTCCCCCACCTCGGCAAGGTACGTACCTCGACCTCTGTTCCAAGTTAGGTATATATACACAAGAGATTATTTGTTTCAAATAATTCATTGAATTAGATGCTGTCATTGCGTAATCAGGAGTACGCCCCCGCCTTACAGAAGGTCTATGGTAGAGGGAAGATTATCAAGTGTATAATTTTTCCATTTGAATAGGGTGAATAAGACTGAGGTATCTGAATGAGATACTTGAACACTCTTGCCATGGCAAAATGATTTGTAAACTCGGGGTTAAGGAAAAGTATTATAGAGATATTTCTTTTCTTACTTATAAGGTCAATGTGTTACCCTTGTAATGAAGTGGACCATAGGCCTATTCTCCAGTGTCTGATATGATGATCTATTCAACATCCATTGTAGATATACTACCCAGTAAGTAGTGGTTACTACTATAGCTGAGTACTAACTAACTTTTTCATCTTGTTACCCTTTGGCAATTAAAGGAAATAACAAAAGAAAAATCAATCCCCTTACATCTTTAATAGTACATTAATAAAATGGCGGCTGTATTGAGTTATTGCTGAGTGAGTCGACTTACACATGAACCAAACCCGAGACCCGATAACATAAACCCGAAGCTTCTCCAACAGAGGCATCTTCTAACATCGCTTATTACTATAACTTCATCCCGAAATGCGAAAGCTGCTACCTTTAAAACGTTGATAAACTATGACATCTCGTCCAACATATATAAATTCTCTATTCTCTTGTCATCATAGATCATACCATCATCATATCCTCAATCGTAGAACAAATACCACAAGTTCACAACCATGTCTTCAGAACTCGCCCAAAGAATTCAGACTGAGCTTGACGCAGCTACAGCTCGATACATAACCCGTAACTCACGTTCTAAAGCTCTTCATGATGAAGCCGTCAAGTCAATGCCGGGTGGGAACACCAGAACTGTTCTTCATGCCAGTCCATTCCCAGTTGTGATCAAGTCTGGTAAAGGACATCAACTAACATCTGAAGATGGTCACACGTAAGTTATCACGGCATACAAAGAAACACCAGGTTCTCATACTTCATATAGCTATACAGACTTCACTGGCGAGTTCACAGCAGCCCTCTATGGACATTCAAACCCAGTAATTCTCTCCGCCATTCGAGATGTGTTGGACAACGTGGGCATGAATGTCGGTGGCAACACAGCCCAGGAACAAGTCTTCGCCCGTGAACTCTGCAGCCGCTTCAACCTTGAGCATGTCCGCTTCTGCAACTCGGGCACTGAAGCCAACATCCACGCTCTAGCAGCTGCGAGGGCCTTTACCAAGAAGAGAAAGGTTGTCACATTCACCGGAGCGTACCACGGCGCCGTGATAGGCTTCAAGGGAGGAAAGCCAGAGGCGAACAACGTGGACCTTGACGACTGGGTAGTGGCCAGATATAACGATCTCGATAGTGCTCATACTGCCATTGAGAGCGAGGGTGTTGCTGCAGTGTTGGTAGAAGGGGTGCAAGGCTCTGGAGGTGGTCTTCCTGGGCATTCAGAGTTTCTCCAGGGTATTCAAGAAATTGCTTCAAAGGTCGGTGGATTACTCTTATCATACCGCTACCACACACTAACGGATCGCAGGCTAACGTCTTGTTCATCATTGACGAAGTTATGACTTCACGTCTCTCTGGAGGAGGTATCTCCGAACTACGAGGTCTCAAACCAGACCTCAAGACCTTTGGCAAATATCTCGGTGGTGGTCTTGCCTTTGGAGCTTTCGGTGGTAGAGCAGATATCATGTCTGCTTTCGACCCAAGAGTCCCAGGCGCCCTCTCGCATTCGGGTACATTCAACAACAACACGTTGGTGACACATGCTGGATACGCCGGTCTTACCAAGATCTATACGCCCGAGGTTGCAGCCCAGTTCACAAAATCTGGTGATGATCTTAGAGAGCGACTCAATGCAGCAACAGAGGGTACAAGAGTTGTCTTGACTGGCGTCGGTACAATCATGGGAGTCCACTTCCCCAAGGATGGCACTCGTGTAATTGAAAGATCTGGCGAGGTCGAAGAGGTCGACACTTTGAGGGACCTCTTCTGGCTTGATATGATGGAAGAGGGTTTCTGGGTCGTCCGTAGAGGATTCATTGCTTTGGTGCTTGGAACCCCAGCTGCTGAGTTTGATAGGTTTGTTGCTTGCGTTGAGGCGTGGGTCTCCAAACACGCAAATCTTGTAAAGCTATAGTTTTTGAGTGATGTGGTGCACTTATCTCCAGGTTATAGTCCTGTGTATATTCGAGAAACAAGTAATGATTAGATAGTGTTTTATTAAGGAGGAAGACATAACAGCCCGAGAGTCGCTGTGTAAGTGATTTCAATACTGTTGAGACTCTGATTGGTGGTCCACCACAGCATAATCTCCACATAATTCTTTACCTCAGTGTCCCTAGTGCGACTCAATACTGTAACCAAAGTTATCTACAACATACGCCTTCAATCGCGCTTTAGCTTTTCCATCCTCAACCTCAACCTCGCGCCAAACAACATTCACCACCCACGTACATCTCAACGCATTCCACTTGCATTCTCACCTAATCGAAAAACCTTCATACGATGGATTTCCAAAACCGCGCCGGCTCAAAATTCGGCGGCGGCGGCGTCGCCTCCCAATCCGCCACAAACGCCGACCGTCGCGAACGTCTTCGCAAGCTCGCCCTCGAGACGATTGATCTCGACAAGGACCCCTACTTCTTCAAGAACCACGTCGGCTCTTTCGAGTGTCGTCTGTGTTTGACCGTTCACCAGAACGACGGCTCCTACCTTGCTCATACTCAGGGCAAGAAGCATCAGACCAACCTCGCCCGTCGCGCTGCTCGCGAGCAAAAGGAAGGCCGCCAGGGCGCCGTCGACCCAGCTACTGGTCTCCCCATCGGTGTCACAGGTGCTGGTTTTGCGCAGCGACGCAATATCATCAAGATCGGTCGTCCGGGATACAAGATCACAAAGATTCGTGACCCCATGTCTCGCCAGCAGGGTCTGCTCTTCCAGCTTCAATACCCCGACGCAACCCTCGAAACATCACCCAAGTGGCAAGTCATGAACGCATTCACGCAGCATATCGAGGAACCCGACAAGAACTTCCAGTACCTGCTTGTCGCGGCCGAGCCCTACGAGACGGTCGGTTTCAAGATCCCCGCGCGTGAGCTCGACAAGCGTGAGGACAAGCAGTTCGCCTTCTGGGATCCCGATGCCAAAGAGTACTGGATCCAGGTTATGTTCATGACGGAGCGAGAGGAGCGGTTCAACATGGCTCCTGGTTTGACAGGACGGAGGTAATGATGCATGTTTATATACCCTCAAGTGGCCATTTTGCATGTTGGGAGTAAAGAAAAGGATATCCGGGTCATGGGACGGCGTTACGGTTTTTGAGCCAAACAAGTCTGAAGGCAGACAGCTCTTTTGGTGCGGTAATGTAGAATAAATAAGTAGTGTGCTTAACAATGAGACACTTGCTCGTCAGGCCTTTAAAAAAAGATAGACTTGTTCTCGAACAACATGTCACAACGTTGGAGGTGTTTTCGTATCAAATTCAAAAACCATCATAACTACTATGTATTTCATACTCAAAGCACAGATATCTTCCTTGCATTTAGTTTAGTTGATTATTATTGACTTGTACGGCAATGGCTGGAAATCTCATATTTTGTTACATGCCCCGTATAATGCAAATCGCAGACAGCAAACATCTCAAACCCCCAGTTTGTATGCCTTTCCATATAGATTGGCCCTGCAACCACAGTATCAAAATATGTATCGAACAGCAGAAAAAGAATCAACGACATAGGGCAGGCCGGAAGGGCCTGCAGGAATCGCTTTCTCTATTGTGTCACCAACAACTGCTTGAAAACCGCCGCCATGTTGCTCATCCAGGTTGCTGTCCCTTTTTCCAGTCATAGCAAAGAGAAACCCGTTCACAGAACTGGGATGTCTTCATGATGAACCCGTTTCGCCAGCCAAACACCTCAATCCATTTATCGGAAGTTGTTATCAAACCGCTTGAATGTGTAACCAATGAAAGGCAAGCTCATCTCTGGAGACTCCTCGATTGTTCGGCCTGATTGGAGGGCCTGTGCCTTGAGGACGCTGGCATTATCAGTCTGATCAATCTCATCAGTAGGGAAGTAGGTGGTGTCAATGTTGGAGGTCAAGCGAGGCTCGAAAGGTGCGCGGATACGGCGGAGACTATCAAATTCGACACCGCGGAAGAAAGCATGACTCTTGATCTCGTGAGCACCACTGCGACCCAGACGGTTCTCTGTGTTGCAGACCATGCTATGTTCTTGTTAATATCTCATCCTTAATAGCCTCACAGTAGGTGTCATACCTTCGGATCAGATGCTCCGCATCCGTACCAAGTGTTATGTCGTCCGGAAAGTATAGAGTCTGTCTCCAGTTCACGATCTTGCGGTACGTGTCGTGGCTGTCTTCGGCGCAGAAAGGAGGCCAGCCGACTAGACACTCAAACATAATGGTGCCTAGCGACCACCAATCGCAGTCAAAGGTGTAACCATGGCCAGTGAAAATTTCAGGGGCAATGTAGTCAGGGGTTCCAACAGTAGAATACGCCATCAGTCTTCGGGATCGTCGCCAATCATTAATCTGGGACCTGTTGCTGACAGTCAGATTAATCTGATCAATGGCAACCGAGTTACGGTCACGCGGTTTGTTGGATCGCCCTTGTAGGAGCTGTTGATAGTAGTTGTTGTCATGCAGTCTGTGGAAGCCTGTTGACAGACCGAAATCGGTGAGCTTGACGTGTCCACCTCGATCAAGAAGAATATTGTCAGGCTTGATATCACTGTTTCAAAGTCAGACGGTTTCAAAGAGGACAAAGGGAGACATTGCGTGATACATACCGATGGATAAAGCCCAGCTTGTGGACAGCCTCGATAGCAAGAACGATCTCTGCAATGTAAAAACGTGTTATATCTTCCGAAAAGATCTCGTACTTGATGAGCATGGTCATAAGATCTCCACCAGGCAAGAACTCCATTAACATGTAAAGGAAGTATGAGTCCTGGAAGGTGGTGTAGAGCTTGACGACCCAGGGGCTGTCCGACTCGGCAAGAATGTCTCGTTCTGATCGAACGTGTGCGAGCTGATCCTTTTTGAACATTTCTGTCTTGATCAGAGACTTCATGGCATAGACCTTACCATCTCCCTTCTTCTGCACAAGCTTGACCTCTCCAAAAGCACCCTTTCCAATAATCTTGACGGTGTTGTAGTTCTCAGGCTTGTCCTTGGTGCGAAGGAAGCGTAAGTATTGGCCTTCCTTTCTGCCAGCGGTTGACCAGAGCTGCTCGCGTCTAGCGGAGCCCTGAGAAGGATCCTGAAGCTTTTGCTCCAGTTCGCTTTGCCTGTTGGGTAATCATGAGTCAGCTGCTTCGTCCTCAAGCGGTAGGTCTCAGATATATGTTACAAACCTTTGGTTGCGCTCGCGTGCTCGCTTGACACTGTCCTTAAAAAAGTCGGCAGCGAGCTGAGAGCACTTCTTCTGGTTGCTGTTGGCATTGGTACCATATCGGTCGGGGTTTCGCTCAGGTGCTCGTTGGAACTCGTCCACTGGGGCGGATGCTTGAGTAGGCATGGGAGGAGCGTTCATATAGTTGTTGTAACCAGGCTGCTGTCCTGAAGAGCCAGCGGTTCTAGGACGCTGGCCTTGCGAGGGTGCTCGAGCATAACCCTGTCCTCGAGCGGCACCCCCGAGGTTCTGGTGAGAGAACTGATGGGCGAGACCGGTGTTGGGATCGTTGGTGCCGGGAGTATTAGATCGTGGTTGATACCCAGCGCCCTGAGAATAGTCGTTTGGCTGTTGCTGCTGTTGCTGCCCGCCATACTGCTGCTGAGCATATTGATTCTGGTTAAAGTAGCCCTGTTGCGCATAACCACCGGCGTACTGCTGCTGCTGCTGCTGCTGTTGGGGCTGAGGCTGCAATCCGCCAGAAGATTGTTGGCCAGATGCTGAAGGAAACACTGGCTGAGGAAATGTCGAAGGCGTAGTGGGATATGCGGCCCTATCCGAGGCGGTCAAACGGTCGTTGCCATTCCCAAAGTTTAGGTAGAGGCGGTTATTGTTGTTAGGATCCATCTTATCTGGTTGGGGCGTCTCGATCGCCTCGTCTTGTTCTGTACCGTCTCGACAAGCAGGAAACAACGAGAGATGAAAAGAACCAAGACTGAGGTGGGAGTCGAGATGGCGGACAAGTTTCAGGGGAGGGTCAAGTCCAGGGGCTGTGGAGGGGAGAGCGAGGGGTGGCGCGCGGGACTAAAGTAGAGAGCTAGAGGTACCTTTCCGCTGGCAGGCAAATACGGAGTACAGTGAGTACGATGCAGGTATCGTAGTACCAGAGCCACCTCTGGCGGAGCACCAGGAGGGAGGGGACCAGTGCACGGTTGCCGATAGTCTTGGGTTAGATGAGAGGATTGGAAAGATGGGTAATAGGGAAAAGATTTGTGAGTAGAGGAAGATAATCCTCTGGATCTTGAAATCGACCCAAGGTGAAGGTGTTGAACGAGTGAAGTACTTGGGCTGGTCTGGTTATGTACCTCCCTCTAGCGTTCTCTGCGGCCAATATGACAGATGCTGCTGCACTACACTGCACCGCACCCGATTGCACTGTAGGTAACGTACAACACAGGCACAACAACAGGGTCGAAACGCACAGGGATCGATCGTCAGTCTTTGGGCGTTTTGGCTTTCAGGCAAAGCAAGGCCCAAGCAACGGTTGGGTTGGCTGTTGGAACTTGGCACACGACGGGCCGCAAAAGAGAATTGGGGGAAGAGATCCGAGGGGTCAAGGGTAAACGTTAGGTTGAGGGGTCTAGCAACTGAAGGGCGGCGGGCGGCCTGGTTTAGTTTCCATTTAGTGGTCTTTAGTGGCCATGAAACAGACGACGAGTGCTGTGGCTGCTATAAAACATCAACTAACTCAGAGTGCAAGTCATCCAATTCCATTGGATTCAACTCCTATATATCCCCATATCCATCTCGAGCTAATTCAGCACCATCAAGCGGTGCTGCTGGTGAATCAATCGCGAACTGACCACCATTGGGCCTATAACCCTCTAAGTGCTGCATCTTCTCTCATCTCCATTGGACTGCAAATTTGATTTCGATCCCAGGTTCATCCTTGCTGGCCGACCCTATCCTTCAGGGGCAACCCCCTGTTCCTGTGTCTATATGTGCTATGTTTCCCCAGATGTTGCTATGTAATTCTAAGCCTCAGGTGAACCTGTCACCTGCATGAGCAGGGTCCCATTATCCTCTTAAGTGTCATGACTCTTGGGTATTATAAGCAGGCCTGTCTGGCCGTCGAGACACTGACATAGAAGATGTGACGACGTCGGACAACCATCGTGTAGTATTCCTCACGTTTATATCCCCTTTTTAATTTATTCTCCATGCCACATGGATAAGGCTGTTAGAATTGTGTGTGCAATGGCTATCTTGTTACCTTTGTTGCCTTTGCTTCCCACATGGCAATTCGCTAGGGATAGATTGAGATACCAAAGTCTATTTCTATCTAGAAATCCTCAGTCCATAATTTACTTCGCTCGTCAAAGCTATTTACAGCTGAATGATAATGTGTGTATGGTACCTTGAATAAGGCCGAGACATCTAATGGCATGTATACCATACAAAGAATAGCCTCGACCGTTTTCTAGAACCTTCATGGAATATTAGGCATGACCGTATAGGTACTGTAGGTTGCTCTGTATTGACAAACCAAGCCACAGTAAACGAAAACGCAGAAGATCCAGCAATGAATGAAAAGTATGAGAAAACAAGGCTCGTATTTCGGATAGTTTGTTCAACTAACCATATATACCCGCCAATTCATTGAAACACCTCTCTCAACCCCATCACACAAACACGCCGGAGCGAGGGTATTTCCTTGCCGACCTCCGGGCCTTATCGGAGCTTCTTATCGCCGTTTTTTTCTTCCAGCGGCCCGACATCACGGCAAGGCCGATATCACGACCCTCACTGTCCCGTGGTTTATTCGGCTCGAACAACTCGGTGATCAAACGACTCAAGCTCGTGATCCTCATAATCGACGCCGCCACAGTTCCTCTTCACAATGGCCGAGTCCAATCCCCCACCGCAGCAACCCGCTGCCGGTGTTGGCGCAACATACAAGGCTCCCAGTCCTAAGCCGAAACAGAATCCAGCTCTGAAAATGATGGGCCTGCCGAATCTCCCTCGAAAACTCCCGTCACGCAACTGGCTCATCTTCTGGGCTATCACAGGTTCTATCTCGGCCGCCATCATATACGACAAGCGCGAGAAGAAGAGGGCTACCGCTAAGTGGAAGCACGTCGTCGCTCCTCTTGCAACCGACATAATCCCCTCAGCCAGTCAACTCCCACGCAAACTGACCGTCTACCTCGAGGCGCCCCCCGGCGACGGTCTTCGAATTGCACAGGATCATTTTATCGAGTATGCGAAGCCCGTCCTAGCCGCCTCTGGCCTTGACTGGGAGTTCGTCCAGGGAAGACAACAGGGAGATGTGAGAGCTGCCGTGGCAGAGAAGATCCGACGGGAGAGGAGGAAGTGCGAGCGGCCAGGCGAGGAGGATTTACAAACAGACGAGGCTATAACAGAGGCCTTACGGAAAAAGAACAACGTGCCAGAGTATGAAGGTGTTAAGGGTGATATCGTCTTCGGCTTACACACATGGAAGGAGTACATGAGAGGACTACATGAGGGCTGGCTCGGTCCTCTCGACCCTCCTGCGAAGCCTGAGACAGAATCCAAACCTGCTGCCATCGAGTCAGCTTCTGAGGTTCCCAAGGTTGAGGGCGACCAGCCCGGAGAGAAGAAGGATGAGAAGAAGGACGAGGAGAAGAAAGATGAGGAGAAGAAACCTGAACGACCACCTCAACCACTCCCCTACAACACCACCGCCGACTACTCCCTCGCTAGCCTTCCCGCCCAAATTCCCTCCGAGTTCTCTCCCGCAAACCCCATCCCACTTCCCCACCGTCTCGGCTTCCGCCACACCCTCATCCGTCTAAATCGTTTTTTCAACCGTCGTAAGCTCGCTGACGAAGTCGGCCGTGAGGTCGCCGCTGTATGCTTCGCCGCTGCCTCTCGTGAGTGGCGCGAGGCCGATGGTCAATATGAGCAGCAGCTTGTCCTCAAGCATGAGGAGAACGACTGGGTCAAGTCTGTGTGGAAGACCGAGGAGCCTGCCAAGACAGACGACGACAGCTCAACGGTCGTCCCCGCTGAACCTCCCAAGGAGAGGATCTGGCCTGCGCCTATTGTTATCGACCCTCGGTTGGCGCAGCGCATGCGACGCTTCGAGATTACTGCTGAAGACGAGGCCCGCGCCGCGCAGATCAAGGTATCTGAGGCTGAGGTTGAGGGTTGGATCAAGGGAAGCCTTCGCAGCTTGTGGAACTATACCGTTGAGTCGGTGACCGCCAAGCCCATGCGGCCTAATGTTGGCAATGTGGATAGCGACGAATAAAACGAGGCGTTGTATTTGTGAAGATAAAAAGAAGCGTGGTGTCAAGGGCCAGCGCTGTGTAGTTTCGTGTACTATTACAATGACAATCTGGAGGAGCATCTCATGATGAAGGGTCCAACTTTCTGTATCTATATTATACCAGGGCGATGGGCTGGTGCCCGTTTTGTATCTATGATAGATTGAGGGATGGCATCCGCGGTATGATTTACTGTACTATATGATCCCAGGCATTTACTCCCCTTCATTACAAGATCTTGACGCTTAATATTATCCCCTGATCCCCTTAATCGTCGTCGTCGTCTTCCGAGTCGCTTCCATAGCTCACCAACGCCAACCCCTTCTTCTCAGGTGGTTTGACAGCTGGTTGAGTTGCGACCTGAGGCTTATCCTCTTCTACTTTTCTACTTATATCCCCAACTGGCTTTCCATCCTTTTTGTCAGTCTCCTCCCTGCTGCCCACCTTGCGTCTGAAGCCTTTAGCATCTTTTTCTTTATTGCGCTTCCTCTTGCGCCCAATTTCCCACGACTCGCCTCCTTCTTGGGCATCAGCCGGTTCGTCTTGAGCAGTATCACCCTTTTGTCGCTCTCGAAAAGCTTTAAGACCTTCCTCCGTCTCGCGTTTTACGCGTTCCTCTTCTGCGCGCTTGTTGGCGCGTATCTCATCCAAGAACTCTATCTCATCATCGTCCAATGCGCGGAACTGATTGCGTATCTTGCTCTGTTCTTCAAACTCGGCTTGCTTTGCCGCTGTCATGTCCGGATTAGCACCATTGTGTCAAATTCTGGGGAGAGCTCACCTTTGTTTGCTTGTAGAACGTCATATAGTGTCTTTTCGCCTTCTCCTGTCGCGGCCTTGACGCGCTGTTCTTCCCGTCTCTTCCTCTCTGCTTCTAGCTGCTGCTGAACAGCCTCCCACTCCTTTGATTTCGCAGAACTGTGTAGGGGCTGGCCAGCGCTTGGCTCTGTAGTGTTGAGATCCTTAGATATTTCTCCAGATGAGCCAATCTTGCCTGCCGACACAAAGCGGTCAGACATGGTTCGTCTTGATGGTTAGAATCATGCGTTTTTGGTGGCAGAAAGGTTCAAACGTCCGAGAACGAAGGGTAAGCAACAAACTATTTCGGGATTCATAAATAACTCAAGGTACCTAGTAAGAGGAATGTTGGTCTTTCTCGAAGTTGAGCATCTCCATGATAGCCGTTCTGACAACCCGACGATCTGCCGAAACCCAGCACAAAGTCAAGGACGGAGTTCAAAATCACACAATTCACAATGTCACAATGTCACAAAGAAAGTATGCAGTCAGGGTCAAGAGCTGATGAACAGTTTATTGTATTTTTAGAGCAAGACCACATCCGTAAGCATCGATTGCGGACATGGAAGAGCTACGTAGGGAGTGTAAATCCCACAGCCTGTGTTCATCTATAGCAACATGTCTTAGGGATCTTAAGACTGGGCTCATGAAACCATGAACCCTTGGGGGGAAACACCACATTCATCCAAGTTAGATGAATCAATCCACTGGTGGCGAGATAAGGATGCTTCCAACACTTTATTTGCGCACTTAGTACACAAAAAGTAACTACCTATAAACAGCTTCAGCTACTGAAGGGTATATCGAGGCCATTGAATCACATTATCAAGATTCAAAGCAGCTTCTGATTGCAGGCTGCATCATGCCATACCCTCGAATGTTATTCGAATATTCCGTGAGAATCGTCCCAAGTCGTGAAAATAAATAAAAGATGCAATGGCAAAAACAAATTCGGCGGTATAATGAATCCATTAAGCCGACGTGACGTAAAAGCACATGCCACAACATCCTGTTGTTGACAAATGACTAAAGTGTCCAACACCGAAACCTGTGGCAGGCAAGAGTCAAGAGTACAATACTTGACTTCCCCGGTGACGGTGAGGCAATCGTCGACCTAAAAGTCGACATGTTGCAAAACCAACTCACCGGAGAATACAAAACAAGAATAAGATATCAAACCCTGTGATTGATCAAATGATCAAATCCAAATCCCTTGTGTTTTACCCGCTGAACGCAATGCATAAACCCCATCATGTAAACCCGTTTCCTGTGGTCGAAATCCGTATCTGCCACTTATAATCACAAGACAAAGAAAAGAAAAGGTGAAATATATACCGCCCTCAAGATTCATGACGCATAGATGAGGAGTATCTGACTCGTCGTACTTTTGTCGAATCAAGTTTCGTTGTCCATCTGCGCCTTAACGAAAGATCAAGAGGAAGAAAAAGATGGTCCAAGTAAAGTGACCAAATGTATACCATCCTATGTTTACCACAGAATGTTTTGTTAAGCGAGTGCCATCGCCGAGGCGCCATCTATAGTAGAATGTACTGCACTGAAATCTTCGATCATGCGTCAAGTCGACGTCGAGTTTCCCGTCCAAGCAAGTGCATGCTCGAAATGTATTGCTGGCGATGGCGAAAGTGACGAACGGATGGGAACCGAGGAGCGCAGGAGCCGTTGGAAACCATGAAAATCGCAAGTCTATCGAACCTGATCCGTGTAGTGTAAATGAGAAAGCCAAACGCCAAGTATGACCATTACAGAACCTATAACCAATAAAACAATAAGGAAAATGCCACGTTATTGGGGCATGACTTCGAGGTTTTCGCCGTGCTGTCTCATCGCGAGTGTGAGAAGGCTAACCAGGTCATGAAATCCAGTCGTGACTGTAAGAAAATCCTGAGAATGATCCGCCGAAAGGTCATTTGATGAACAATTTTGTCGTGCCTGGGTATCTGAATGCGAATTTATCGTTCTCGGGGTGCATGTAAGGAAATTTCGTGGCCGTATAAAATGGAACCCTGTAAAAACTTTTTTCTTCTTTCCAAGACCGAACCGCTCTCGATTGGAGAGCCATTATTTTTTAACTTTTGAAAGCGCCTTAACCCATTACGGGTTGGCTGTAGCCGTGAGGCACGAAATAAGGGACCTGCTGCTTCATGGGATCCACACAACCGGTACAGCTGCACTCGGCAACATTGTGCTCCCACATGTTTTGCGGATAAGAGTAATGTCCGCTGTACGAGTTGTGACGTGAGTTGGGATAGAAGGTACTGTGAGTAGGAGGCTGAGGGTATCGAGTGCTGTACTGAGTAGCAGCCTGGGAAAACCACTCGTTGTAGCGGTCGTTGCTTGACGTAGCAGACATTGTGTAGTCTGGAGTACCATATCCAGAATCGGGAGGTGTAAGAGGAGCACCCCACGAAGTGTGACCCCAACCAGATTCGCGGGTGCGGTAGGTCTGCTGCTGGGCTTTCATGGCCTGGTAACGCTCGTACTCGGCCACCTGTTCCTGAAGGTAGCGCGAGTGAGGAGACTGGCGTTGACCAGAATATCTGGCGATATCGGTGTCGATGGCGGGGACAATAGATGCTAGCCTCTCGCGGCTGGCCTGGACGACCTGTCGCTTCTTCATATCCTGCCAATCCCGCCAGTTCTCGAGCCAAGCCTGGTAATCCTTGCTCATGTCAAGATTGACATACAGGCGCCAACCCATGGACTCAACCCACTCGAACTCAAGCGAGTTGAGCTCAGAGACAGCAATGCCACTCACCTCAGACCAAGAACGGTTCTGGAAGGTGTTGTCATCGAGAAACTTGCTTCCCAGAAGCAGGGAGACGGTCAGGTAACGCCAGACCTGACCTTCGGAGGCCTTGTAAGGACCCTGTCCCTTCAAGGTGTTGATTCTCTTGGCGAGGTAGTTCATTCCAAGGAGGATGGTGGTGCTGGGCAGTCGTGTCGAAGTAAGGATCTGAGACACAAACTTGCGGAAGGACGATGTTACAGCAGCCTCCGGTGTAACAACGCGAGTGGCCATCTCGGCAACATACTCGGACATCATGTCGACCTCATAGTCGAGGACGGCACACACACCTCCGGGCATGATGAAAGATTGAGGGAGGAACCGACGAAGATCGGAACGCGACCTTTGTCGGAAATTGAGCGATTTGAAGGGCCGTAAAACAAAACTGTAGGTTTATACTACAGTTAAGACGGTCCCGAGGAAGTGATCGCGTGTGTGAAATGAGGCTCGGTCGATGATAGATCGACAAGAAATCAGTAGACGACTTGGGCCATTTACTGAATTGCTTTCTTTCGCGAGTGGTAGCGATTGAGCACGGATAAAACGTATGACGAGACGAATCAATTAGAATCGTGTCGAGTTGTGGTGGCGGTCAACGATCCAGACCGTAGAATTGCTTGTGTCGTAAACAGGAATAATAAACAAAGTGGATGATATATCGGGAACCCAAGGAGTTTCGACGGTTCAATCGATCTAAATCAGAAAGTTAGTGGAATGTCTTTCGTGCATCCGCGCAAGTAATCGAAGAAATGGAAGAGTTGTCCGTCGCAAAATTGAAAGAATATTGTTGATGTATTCGGCCCTTCCCGGGTGTATTCAGGTCGAAAGTTGATGCGATAGTATTCAAAACGTCGTAGTGTAGGAGGCAGAAGGTTGCGGCCTGATAACGTCTTTCGATTGAACAGAGCAACGCCGCCATTGTCCGTCGATGTACAGATGTAATAGTAGTAAAGAGACACTCACCAAGATGAGAAAAAACAGTCGTTTGAAGAGCAATGAAACGTTTCGGTGGGAGAGAAGAAGCCTGAAGACTGCAGATCCGAAAGTTGATGATGAAAAACACTCGAGGTCGAGGTTCAAAACCGTTCGGGAATATGGAGCTTCGTCTACAACAACGGCGGGCCGAGGAGACACGGGCAGGGCAATGAGAGACTCGCGCGAGAAAAAGGCCGGAACCCTAACGTCGACAAACCAAATGAAGGCGTGCTGACTGATTATTGTCAAGGAATTCGGAGGATTCGGTTTCTATCGTGGAGGGAGAGAGAGGAAGAGAGAGGTGAGGGTGAGGGTGAGGATGAGGAAAGGAAAAAGGAAAGATGGTGAGGGAGGTGGAAGAGGATGAAAGAAGAGAGAAGCCCGGGCAGGGACAGGAGAAGAATGAACGAGGTGGGTTGATCCAATTGGGTTGGATGGGGAGATGGGGATGGAGATGGGGA